>CAUYRH010035867.1:0-14597 GCA_963574655.1 Perodicticus potto
CTGCACTCTCTCTAAGAAGTTTTATAGTTTCATGTCCTAAGTTTAAGTCCTTTAACCAGTGAGAGTCAATTTTTGTTAGAGGAGAAAGGTGTGGGTCCAGTTTCAGTCTTCTACAGGTCACCAGCCAATTCACCCAGCACCATTTGTTGAATAGGTAATCTTTCTCCCAATTTATGTTTTTGATAGGGTTATCAAAGATCAAATGACAATAAGTGTATGGGTTCACCTCTTGGTCTTCAATTCTGTTCCATACATCTACCTCTCTTTTTTTTATTGTTGGGGATTCATTAAGGGTACAAGAAACCAGGTTACACTGATTGCATTTGTTAGGTAAAGTCCCTCTTACAATCGTATTTTGTCCCCAAAAGGTGTGGTACCTCTCTATTTTTGTACCAGTACCATGCTGTTTTGATCACTATCAATTTATAGTATAACCAAAAGTCTGGAAGCATAATTCCTTCTGATTTGTTTTTATTTCTGAGTGATGTCTTGGCTATTCATGGTTTTTTCTGTTTCCATATAAAATGAAGTACTAATTTTTCTAGGTCTTTAAAGTATGACAGAGGTGCTTTAATTGGGATCGCTTTAAATCTGTAGATTGCTTTAGGTATTATAGACATTTTAACAGTGTTGATTCTTCCCAGCCATGAGCATGGTATATTTTTCCATTTGTTAACATCTTCAGCTATTTCTTTTCTCAGAATTTCATAGTTCTCTTTATAGAGATCTTTTAAATCCTTAGTTAGATACACTCCCAGGTATTTCATCTTCTTTGGCACTATTGTAAAGGGAATAGAGTCCTTGATTGTTTTTTCCCCTTGACTATTGTTGGTATATATAAAGCCTACAGACTAATGAGTGTTAATTTTATATATACTGAGACGTAGCTATATTCCTTGATCACTTCTAGGAGTTTTGTAGTTGATTCCCTGGGGTTTTCCAGATGTATAATCATATCATCTGCGAAGAGTGACAGTTTCATCTCCTCTGTTCCTATTTGGATCCCCTTGATTGCCTTCTCTTCTCTGATTGTGATGGCTAAGACTTCCATTACAATATTAAAAAGCAGTGGAGACAGTGGGCATCCTTGCCTAGTTCCTGATCTGAGTGGAAATGATTTCAATTTTACTCCATTCAATACGATATTGGCTGTGGGTTTGCTGTAGATGGCCTCTATCAGTTTAACAAATGTTCCTTCTGGTCAGGGCCTGTGGCTCAAAGGAGTAGGGCCCCAGCCCCATATGCCAGAGGTGGTGGGTTCAAACCCAGCCCTGGCCAAAAACTGCAAAAAAAAAAAAAAAGAAAGAAAGAAAGAAATGTTCTTCTATATCTATTTCCTTAAGCAGTCTGATCAAGAAAAGATGTTGGAATTTTTTTTTTGTGTGTGTGTGTGTGTGTGTGTGTGTGTGTGTGTATGTGTGTGTAGCAACAGAGTCTCACTTTATTGCCCTCGGTAGAGTGCCATGGTGTCAGGCAGCTCACAACAATCTCCAACTCCTGGGCTTAGGCAATTCTTTTGCCTCAGCCTCTGATTAGCTGGGACTACAGACGCCTGCCACAACACCTGGCTATTTTTCTGTTTTGGAATTCTGCCGAAGCCTGGTTTGAACCTTCCACCTTTGGTATATGGAGCCAGTGCCTTACTTGATGAGTCACAGGAACCATCCACGACCTTTGTTTTTTAATTTGTTTTTGTACTGAATTATATTTATAGATTTACATATATTGAACCAGCATTGAGACACTGGGTTAAAATGTATTTGGTCATGGTGTATAATTTGTTTGATGTGTTGCTGGACTCTGTTTGCTAAGATCTTGTTGAATATTTTTGCATCAATATTCATTTGAGATATTGGTCTATAATTTTCTTTTCTTGTTGGGTCTTTTCCTGGTTTGGGGAATCAAGATGATGTTTGCTTCACAGAATGTGTTGGGTGGTATTTCTTCTTTTTGTATGGTTTGGAAAAGGTTGAGTAATATAGGTACTAGTTCCTCTTTAAAAGTTTGGTAGAATTCTGATGTGAAGCCATCTGGTTGTTAGCTTTTCTTTTTAGGGAGATTTTGTATAGTTAATGCTATTTCAGAACTTGATATAGGCCTGTTCAACCTTTCCTTTTAATTCTGGCTAAGTCTATGAAGGTAGCATGCTTCCAAGTATTTGTGTTCCCAGTGGAGAGGGAACCACAGCATCTACTGTATTTGGTTTCCTGCAAGTCTCAGACATATAGGCATCCAACATTCTTGCTGATCTTACCCTATCTGGGGGAAGGGGGAGTGGTGTCAATCATTTTTGTCTCTTGCTGTAGTTTCTTTTGTTGCCCCATTTGATTTGTTCTTTCTTGAATTTGATTCTTCTCTGGGGCATTTAATTAATGTCCATGTGAAATTTTAAAAAAATTCTTCCACTTTCAATGCAAAAAAAATCATCTGAACTTTATTTTAGTTACAGTATTTCTCTTCTTAGTTTGTTCTACTTTTAAGTCTTTTAACAATTGGAGGGTACAATAGAGTTCATAATGTTCATAAAATACCTCAACCATGGTAAGCTATTGACAATCTAAGACAAACATGACTACGTTCAATGGTAGAGATTTATATGACCACAAAAATCCTGATAGTCTGACTTGCATACTTGTGTTTTAAAATATATGCCTGTTATATAAAATCAATGAGCAAATATATGTTAAGTTGACAAAATCATTAGCATATTGTCAATACTAGAATTACTAACAAGGGACCAAGGGACATCATGTTCCTCCAAACCCAAGAACATATCACCTATGCAGTGTCCTGGCCAAGGATATAAAATTTGAAACTAATCATGAAAAAAACCTCAAACAACCTAAAATAAAGAAGGTTGTATTTTAAGAAAAGGAGGGGTGACTAAAATATTTTTTAAAATACCAGTGACATATAAGTAAATCAAGAGCTATGGTAACATTTCAGATTAAAGGAGGTAGAGACATGAGAAGTAATTCTCTTCCTGGCCCTAGATTGGAGGAGGAAAGTGTTACAAAAGGACATTATTGAGACTACTCACAATAATATAATATAAACAAGAGATTAGACAGAAGTGTACATTCACATGAAATTCACTGAAATTGAGACCTGTGCTGCAGTCATGTAGCAAAATAGCACTATTCTTCGGGAAATTAATTCTATAATATTTCAGGATAAAGGGCTATGAAGTTTGTAAAGTTATCTCCAAAAAATTAATGAAATTACCTGTGCATGTAGATGCAGTGAATCAGAGTTCATGTATAGAACAGGTGAAACACTTATTTTTTACTTTTGCAATAGTGCACAAGGAAATATTATTAGCTTAGAGAAGAGAGGCATTGTTAGAAGTGGAAAAAATAGAATACTGAATATGTTTTGAAGGCAGAAGCAACATGACTTGTTCAAGGAATTTGCGAGTAAGAGAATAGGCACCAGGCACCAACCACAGCACCTGGCTAACTTTTTTTTTTTTAATCAAATCAAAGCTTTGTACATTAATGCAATTATGGGGTACAATGTGCTGGCTTTATATACCATTTGAAATATTTTCATCAATTTTAAAATTCCCCCAAAAGAGACAATGTTTTCCTAGTTATTGTGTTATAAATGTCATCGTGTTTTCTTAGTTATTGTGTTAAGATATTTATACACTTAGTAAATTTAACATTACCCTTGTAAAATGCACCGTAGTTGTGTTCCCACCAATTAAACCTCCTTCCACCCATCCTACCCTCTCTTTTCCCTCTCCTCTTTCCCCTTCTTCTTGGGCTTAAATTTTCTGTTTTTAGTCTACAGCTCCCAGAGTGCTAGGATTACAGGTATAAGTGACCATGTCCATCAACAATTTTATATTACATGTACTCCTTTAAAAATAAGTTTGACACTTTTAATTATTATTCTCTAGGGTGTTTTAAAGCTGGAAGAAACATTGTCTCTTTTGGGGGAATTTTAAAAACATTTGGCTTGCTGATCATGTCTCAAAGAGGCAATACCACTTTGCCTTTCATCAACAATACATGTTTTTTCTTTTCTTTTTTTTAAATTAAATCATAGCTGTGTACATTAATGCAATCATGGGGTTTGCTGGTTTCATATACAATTTGAAATATTTCTTTATAACTAGTTGACATGGCACTTTCTTAGATATTGTGTTCAGACATTTATATCCTGCATTTAGTAAGTTTCACTTGTACCCTTTTAAGACACACCATAGGTGTGGTCCCACCAATTACCCTCCCTCCACGCATCCTCCCCCCTCCCCTCCCTTCCCTTGTCGCTTTCCCCATATTCTTGTGCTATACTTGGGTTATAGCTTTCAAATGAAAGCTATTAATTTAGTTTCATAGTAGGGCTAAGACATTGGATACTTTTTCCCCATTCTTTATACTTTGCTAAGAAGAAAATGCTCCAGCTCCATCCATGAAAGAGGTAAAGTCTCCATCTTCTTTAAGGCTGCGCAATATTCCATAGTGTACATATACCACAATTTATTAATCCATTTGTGGGTCGATGGGCACTTGGACTTCTTCCATGACTTAGCAATTATGAATTTGGCTGCAATAAACATTCTGATACAAATATCTTTGTTATATTGTGATTTTTGGTCTTCTGGATATATACCTAGAAGAGGAATTATGAGATCAAATGGAAAGTCTATTTTTTGATCTCTAAGTATTCTCCAAACATCTTTCCAAAAGGAATGTGTTACTTTGCATTCCTACCAGCAATGTAGAAGTGTTTCCTTTTCTCCACATCCACACCAACATCTCTGGTTTTGGGATTTTTGTGCTGTGGGCTAATCTTACTGGAGTTAGATGATATATCAAAGTAGTTTTAATTTGCATTTCTCTGATGATTAAGGATGATGAGCCTTTTTTCATTTGTCTGTAGGCCGTGCATCTTTCTTCCTCAGAGAAATTTCTCTTCAAGTCCCTTGCCCACCCTGAGTTTGGATCACTTGTTCTTTTCTTGCTAATACATTTGAGTTCTCTGTGGATTCTGGTTATTAAATCTTTGTTGGAGGCATAACCTGCAAATGTCTTTTCCCATTCTGAGGGATGTTTGCCTGCTTTATTTACTGTGTTCTTGGCTGTGCAGAAGCTTTTTAGTTTGATAAGGTCCCAGTAGTGTATTTTTGATGCTGCTACAATTGCCCAGGGAGTCCTCCTCATAAAATATTCACTCAGGCCGATTCCTTCAAGAGTTTTCCCTGCACTGTCTCCTACTATTTTATACTTACATGTCTTAAGTTTAAATCTTTAATCCAGTGAGAGTCTATCTTAGTTAAAGGTGAAAAGTGTGAGTCCAGTTTCAGTTTTCTACAGGTGGGTCGCCAGTTCACCCAGCACCATTTGTTAAATAGGGAATTTTCCCCCACTGAATGTTTTTAATTGGCTTGTCAAAGATCAAATAACGGTAGGTAGCTGGATTCATCTCTTGGCTCTCTATGTGGTTCCATACAGCTACCTGTCTATGTGCCAGTATCATGTTGTTTTGATTACTATCAACTTAATAGTATAGTCTAAGGTCTGGTAGTATGATTCCTCCTGCTTTGTTTTTAATTTCTGAGTAGTGTCTTGGCTATTTGAGGTTTTTCTAATTCCATATGAAATGAGGTATTATTTTTTGAGATCTTTGAAGTTTGACAGTGGAGCTTTAATAGGGATCACATTAAAATTGTATATTGCTTTGGGTAGTATGGACATTTTGACAATGTTTATTCTTCCCAGCCATGAGCATGGTATGTTTTTCCATTTGTTAACATCTTCAGCTATTTATTTTCTTAGAGTTTCATAGTTCTCTTTAGAGCAATCTTTCACATCCTTTGTCAGGGAAACTCCCAAATATTTCATCTTCTTTGGCACTACTGTGAATGGAATAGAGTCCTTAACTGTTTTGTCAGCTTAGCTGTTGTTGGTATATATAAAGGCTACATATTTATGAGTGTTGATTTTCTAACCAGAGAGACTGCTGTATTTCTTAATAACTTCTAAGAGTTTTATAGTAGAATCCCTGGTATTTTCAAGATGTACAATATTATCATCTGTGAAGAGTGAAAGTCTGATTTCTTCTGACCCTTCTGACCCTTGATCTCCTTTTCCTCCTTAATTGCAATAGCTAAAACTTCCATTACAATGTTAAAGAGTAGTGGAGACAGTGAGCAACCTTGCCTGGTTCCTAATCTGAGTGGAAATGATTTCAATTTAACTCATTTAATATGATCTAGGCTGTGGGTTTGCTGTAGATGGCCTCTATCAGTTTAAGAAATGTCCCTTCTACACCAATTTTCTTAAGTGTTCTGATCATGAAGGGATGCTGGATATTATCAAAAGCTTTTTCTGCATCAATTGAGAGAATCATATGGTCTTTGTTTTTTAATTTGTTTATATGCTGAATTATATTTATAGATTTACATATATCGAACCAGCCTTGAGACCCTGGGATAAAACCCACTTGGTCATGGTGTATAATTTGTTCAATATATTGCTGGATTCTGTTTATTAGGATCTTGTTGAATATTTTTGTATCAATATTCATTAGTGATATTGTTCTATAATTTTCTTTCTTGTTTGGTCTTTTCTGGGTTTGGGGATCAAGTGATGCTTGCTACATAAAATGTGTTGGATAGTATTCCTTCTTTTTCTATATTTTGGTAGAGGATGAGTAATATAGTACTAGTTCCTCTTTAAGGTTTGGTAGAATTCTGATGTGAAGCCATCTGGTCATGGGCTTTTCCTTTTGGGGGAGATTTTGTATGTTTGATGCTATTTCAGAACTTTATATAGGCCTACTCGACATTTCCACTTCATTCTGGCTAAGTCTTGGAAGGTGGTGTATTCCCAAGTATTGGTCAATTTCCTTTAGAGTTTCATATTTCTGAGAATAAAGTTTCCTGTAATATTCATTAAGGAGTTTTTGAATTTCTGGAGTCTTTTTTTATTTCATCTTTACCATTTCTGATTGATGAAATTAAGAGATTTTACTCTTTTTCCTGGTTAGGTTAGCCAAAGGTTTATCTATTTTATTGACCTTTTCAAAAAACCAACTTTTTGATTTATTGTTCTGTTGTATAATTCTTTTGTTTTCAATTTCACTTAATTCTGCTCTAATTTTGATTATTTCTTTTCTTCTGCTGGGTTTGGGATTGGAATATTCTTCCTTTCCAACTGCTTGAGTGTCCAATTAAGTTGTTAACTCCCTCTTTTCGTTCTCTTGAGGAAGGCTTGCAGTGCTATAAATTTCCTTCTTAGGACTGCCTTTGTAGTATCCCAGAGGTTCTGATTCGTGTCCTCATTGTCATTTTGTTCCAAAAATTTGGTAATTTCCTTCTTAATCTCATCTATGACCCAGCTATCATTCAGCATACGGTTATTTAGCTTCCATGTTTTTGTATGAGTATGCAGATTCCTGTTACTGACTTCCACTTTTATTCCATGATGGTCCAAGAAGATGCAAGGAATAATTTCTATTCTTTTAAATTTGCTGAGGTTAGACTTGTGACCTAAGATGTGATCGATTTTCTAGTATGTTTCATGGGCTAATGAGAAGAATGAGTATTCAGTTTTTATGATGAAATGTTCTGTAGATGTCTGTTAAATCCAAATGTTGAATGGTTAAGTTTAAATGTAAAATTTCTTTGCTTAGCTTCTTACTGGAAGATCTAACCAACACTGACAAAGGAGTGCTAAAATCTCTGACTACTGTGGAGCTGTAAGAAATCAAGTTACTCATGTCTGTTATAGTTCCTCTTATAAATTGAGGGCACTTTGGTTGGGTACATAAATATTAATAATGGAAATCTCATCATATTGAGTGTTGCCCTTAACAAATATGAAGTGACCATCCTTATCCTTCCTTCCTTTTGTTGGTTTAAAGTCTATAGTATCTGCAAATGAAATCACAACACCTGCTTTGTTCTGCTTTCCATTTGCCTGGAATATAGATGACCATCCCTTTACCCTGAGTCTATATTTATCTTTAAAGGTAAGATAAGATTCTTGTATGCAGCATATGTCTGGCCTGAGTTTTGTACCCAGTCAGCCAACCTGTGCCTCTTTAGAGGACAATTTAAGCCATTCACATTAAATAAGAATATTGATAAGCCTGGTAGAATTTTGGGTATTGAGTTTATCTAAAATCCAGTGGACATTTTTAATCTTTTTGCCACTGTGGAAGTTAGAATTTGATGAAAAGTTTCCGAGTGAGTTTACTTTTGTGGTGGAGGATTGTGCTAGTTATTGTGGAGGATCGGTCTGAGGATATCCTGGAGAGCTGGTTTGGTTATGGAAAGTTTCTTCAACTGTGAATGTCATTTAAGTATTTAATTTCTCCATCATAAATGAAACTCAGTTTAGCTGGAGATTAAAAGTTGATGACCACCCTCTTCTAGCTTGAAAGGTTTCATCAGAGAGATCTGCAGTTATTCTAATAGTCTTCTCCTTGTAGGTAATGGATTTCTTACGTCTGGCTTCTTTCAGAATTTTTTCTTTCTCATATTAACTTTAGTGAAGTTAATTATGATGTGCCTGGGGAATGTCTTATTCGGGTTGAGTCATGATGGTGTTCTGAAACTGCTACTAGAATTTCAGAATCTCTTGGCATGTCTGGAAAGTTCTCTTTCAGAGTCTCATGAAGAAGAGCCCCTGTGCCTTGCAAAGCTACCTCATCACCTTCAGGGATAACTATAAGGCCAATATTGGTTTTCTTTGAATTATCTCAGAGCTCACAGAGCATGATCCATTTTTGCTATCCACTTCTCTTCCTCTTTGAGCATTTGAGAGCATTCAAAACGTTTTCTTCGATGTTGGAAATCCTTTCTTCTGCCCGCTCTATTCTGTTCCTGAGGGATTTTACTGTATTTGTCATATCTCAGAAGGCTGCAACTTTTTTTCACAATGTCTGTAAATCTTTGGTGATTTTGTTTTTGAATTAATTGGATTTTTTTTTTTTTTTTAGCAGTTTTTGGCTGGGGTCAGGTTTGAACCCTCCACCTCTGGTATATGAGGCCGGTGCCCTACTCCTTGAGCCACAGGTGCTGCCCCTGAATTCATTGAATTCTTGAGACATCTTTTGAATAATTATTCCTAGAATTTCTCACTGCAACTTTACTTCTACTCTGTTGAACTTATTTGCCATCCACGTTCCAAATTCAATTTCTGACATTTCAGCCATCTGTTTGTGAATGGGATCCTCTGGTTTGGGTGGTTTGTCATTCCTTGGGGATGTTGAACTGTTCTGATTATTCATGTTGCCAGAGTTTTTCCACTGATTCTGCCCCATGATTATTTTCCACTGTTTAGCTAGATGAGCAGACAAGGTGAAATTGGATTGGAGACTACTGGGGTTGTGGTTGACCAACACCTCAACCAAAGAACTGGGACTGGTGAGCGCAGCTTTTCCTCTACAATTTTGCAAAGGACCTGTACAGTACTACAGTCTGTGACTCTAGAGGCCTTCTTGGTGTAGAGGGGATAGGAGGTTCTGTCTTATATTCAGCTGATCTCTGTCCATTCTTAGTGAATCAGCAACTCTGGGCTATAGTCTTAGCTTTGGAGAAATAAGGCAACTAGGACATCCCATCCCCCACAGGTAATACCTGCAAGAGGAAAATCAAACCTTCACACTACAACATAACCGGGGTACCTACCACCTTGAAGAGTCTTCGGGTGATTTGTCAAGTTCAAGAGTTCCAAACCAATTGTCTCGAACAACACCCACTCTCTAGCTGGAGAGTTCAAAAAGTCTCTAGCAACTAGATATTAGGAGTCTACTGGTAGGTAGCTAAAGTGTGGCTTGAGCACCTCTGGTGCTGTGAGGAGTCAGACAGGCCCATCCAGTAGGTTTGGAGCAAGGGGGTTGATATCTCTTTCCCCATCTTGCTCACCCTTCACCACCAGACTCTGGTAATCCCAGTCTCTGGTAGCCCCACCAGCAGTCTCTGTGGCCCAGTTCTGTCCAATAAGCCAATGTACCAGGGTCATGTGCCTGCCAGAGTCAAAGTAAAGTCAATGCCTCCTCCTCCTGGTTACCACCCTCTGCCACCATCCAGCAGGAGAAGCTGAAGCCTGCCTGCCTCAGGTAATGGCAGCTGGAGAAAGTTTCACCTGAGCTCAATCTAAACCTGAGGATATCCAGAGATATCCGCACCTTTGTTGCCACTGTTCCGCAGCTCTGGTATAAGGTGAGGTATGGTTCCCTTTGGCAGACCACAGATTTGGGGAGGTGACTCTCCAAAATTAGATCCCAGCAGGATTGCTCTATTAATGCTGATGTTGGGTGGGAGATGCCTCCACTTGGGTTTGTGTACCTCAGCTATTGAGTCTCCACCCATAGCACAGGGACCCAAGCCTCCACCTGCTGCTGAGATATACTTTCTCAGGGCCAGATCAGTCACCTTTCCCCATATATCTTTCTGTACTGTTACTGGATTCACAAATACAGCACAGCTGCACTGCCTCTGTCTATGCAATGCCCATTTCTAGCCAGGAAGTGTAGAAATTCTGATCTTTGTGGGGTTTGGACTTCTAGACCACCAGGCCAGGGTGGAAGGGTAAACTGGAAGTTCAAGGTGGCAAGGAAAATATTTGTTCAAACTTCCTGCCAGACTGGCTGCCTAGCCTCAGCTGTCCTGTTCCAGACAGCACCCCTATCGGACCTCCAGCAGGAGTCCATGCTTCACCAATTTTTCCACTCAGCTCCTGGTTTCCCCACAACCTGGGAATTGTAATCTTCCATGGGGGAGGGGCTGTTGCCACTGGTGCCTGCTGCTTCAGCAGCAGCACTGAGACTTTTTCATCAGTCTCCATGGCTCAGGATTACACTTTTGAGTCCAGCAATCTGTCAGTTTGCTGCACACCCTGAACTGCCAGTCTACACCAATATTCCCTGCCAGGAGCTATACTAGGAAAAGGTGCCTGTGGCAGTTGCCATTTCTGACATATCAAAATGTGTCTGTTTCCTAGGCAGGATCCTTTCCCCTTAATTTTCTATCTGGCTGCCTAGCCCCCTGCCGTTTGAAACAGCACCCCTTTCTGGTCACCAAATTCCACCCAAGAGTCCACACTTCATCAAACTTTCCACAAAACACCTAGTTTCCCCATGAACTGGGAACTACAATCCTCCATGGGGGAGGGGCTGGTTGCTGCTGCCTCTGGCCGCTGGTGCCACTTCAACAGTGGCATTGAAATTTTCTAGCAGACTCCATAGCTCCAGGTTACACTTCAAGTCCAGCAATCCGCCACTTCACTGTACACCCCTGGCTGCCTGCTAACACCAAAACTCCATGCAGGGAAAGATCTAGCCCTCTCACTCTCACCTGAAGTTGTGGGAGAGTTGAGCTAATTAATCCGTTGCATTCACCATCATGCTCTGCCTACAACTATGCATGTTTTATTCACATGTATTTGGTTTTCATAAAACACAAGTCCTTTTAATATTGGAATTTAGTATAAAAATTTGAGTTTTTAATCCCCAAATAAAACACATGATAGAGACAAAGAGATTTGAAGTTTCCCAACAGTCAAGGTCTGGGGATTGCTCTTAAATATTTTACCCAAGCATTTTAATTCTTACAGAGTCCTCTCTCAGTTTAATATCCTGAAGAAAATTAGATATGTACATAGAAATTCTTCTGTCATGGCTCTTCTTGGCTAAGCAAGAGACATCTGTCCTTCTCAACTGCTTCCTTTTCTGTTACTGGAGACTACTACCACCATGACAACTAAAGTTTTGTTTGTTTTCTTTTTTTAATTTTAATAAACTCTGAGTCTTAATGGTATTCTTTTTTTTTTTGCCTGTGGCTCAGTAAGTAGGGCGCCGGACTCATATACCAAGGGTGGTGGGTTCAAACCTGGCCCTGGCAAACTGCAAAACCAAAAAAATAGCCAGGCATTGTAGCAGTCGCCTGTAGTCCCACTACTTGGGAGCCTGGGCAAGAGAATCACCTAAGCCCAAGAGTTGGAGGTTGCTGTGAGCTATGTGATGCCCCGGCCCTCTACTAAGGGTGATAAAGTGAGACTCTGCGTCTACAATAAAACAAAACAAACAAACAAAAAAACTGGGATTCTTGTATAAGCTACCTTCTTTCTTTTCTGCAAGAGGAGTTAATTTCTCTTGTAAGGTGAGGCACTGATTGTTTACCATGCTCTGTCAAATTACCGGCTGCTTCACTGTGGCAATCATTGTCAGTTTTTCCTACAGTTGTCTTTGAGAGACATCCAAATAAAGTAGAACTTAGTAGAAAGTTCAAAAATGTGTCAAAGAGTGCTAGATAAATTGGTTGTGAAACTAGTTAAATTGGTTGTGAAATTGTGTTAAATTGGTTGTGAAACTATTCCTTTTATTGTTCTGACTCCTTTTTTTGTTTCTTTTTGCAGTTTTTGGTGGGGGATCTTTTTTTTTTTTGCCAGTTATAAACATGTATTTTTGTTTAGACTGGTGATTTTTTATTTATTTATTTATTTTTTATTAAATCATGGTTGTGTACATAAATGCAATCATGGGGTATAATGTGCTGGTTTTATATACAGTTTGAAATATTTTCATTGAACTCATTGACATAGCTTTCATGCCATTTTCTTACTTATTGTGTACAGACATTTATATTCTATGTTTAGTAAGTTTCGAGGGTACTAAAGATGAAGGTGCACTGTAAGTGTGGACCCACCAATTACTCTCCCTACACCCATTCTCTCCCCTTCCCGGCCCCCCTTGCCTCTTTCCCCATATTCTTGTGCTGTAATTGAGTTATTGCTTTCATATGAAAGCAATAAATTAGTTTCACAGTAGGGCTGAGTACATTGGATACTTTTTCTTCCATTCTTGGGATACTTTGCTAAGAAAAATATTTTCTAGCTCCATCCATGTAAACATGAAAGAAGTAAAGTCTCCATCTTTCTTTAAGGCTGCATAAATATTCCATGGTGTACATATATCACAATTTATTAATCCATTTATGGGTCTATGTGCACTTGGGCTTTTTCCATGACTTAGCGATTATGAATTGGGCTGCAATAAACACAGATATCTTTGTTATAATGAGACTTTTGGTCTTCTGGTTATATACCTAGTAGAGGACTTATGGGATCAAAAGGCAGTTCTATTTTTAGATTTCCAAGTATTCTCCAGATATCTTTCCAAAAGGACCATATTAGTTTGCATTCCCACCAGCAATGTAGAAGTGTTCCCTTTTCTCCACATCCATGCCAGCATCTCTGGTTTGGGGATTTTGTGATGTGAGCTAATCTTACTGGAGTTAGAGGATATCTCAAAGTGGTTTTAATTTGCATTTCTCTAATGATTAAGGATGAGCATTTTTTCATGTGTCTGTAGGCCATGCGCCTGTCTTCTTTGGAGAAGTTTCTCTTCAGTTCCCTTGTCCATCGTGAGATGGGATCACTTGTTCTTTTCTTGCTAACACGTTTGAGTTCTCTGTGGATTCTGGATATTAAACTTTTGTCAAAGACATAAATTGCAAATATTTTCTCCCATTCTATAGGGCTGTCTGCTTGCTTTACTGTGTTCTTGACTGTGGAGAAACTTTTTAGTCTGAACAGATCCCAATAGCGCATTTCTTTTTCTTTCTTTCTTTTTTTATTGTTGGGGATTCATTGAGGGTATAAACCATGTTACACTGATTGCATTTGTTGGGTAAAGTCCCTCTTACAATCGTGTTTTGCCCCCAAAAGGAGTGGCAAACACTGGATGCCCTGATTCAAAATATGCAAATATTCTTTCCCATTGGGTAGGTTGTCTATTTGCTTTGGTTGTTGTCTCCTTAGCTGTACATAAGCCTTTAAGTTTAATTAAGTCCCATTTGTTTATTTTTATTGTTGTTGCGATTGCCATGGCAGTCTTCTTCATGAAGTTTTTCCCCAGGCCGATATCTTCCAATGCTTTTCCTGTGCTTTCTTTCAGGATTTTTATTGTGTCATGCCTTAAATTTAAGTCCTTTATCCAACTTGAATCAATTTTTGTGAGTGGAGAAAGGTGAGGGTCCAGTTTCAGTTTTTTACATGTGGATATCCAGTTTTCCCAGCACCATTTATTGAATACGGTGTCTTTCCCCCAAGGTGTGTTCTTGATTGGTTTATCGAAGATTAGGTGGTTGTAAGATGTTAGTTTCATCTCCTGGTTTTCTATTCGATTCCAAACGTGTATATCTCTATTTTTGTGCCAGTACCATGCCTTCTTGACCACTATGGCTTTGCAGTACAGCCTAAAGTCTGGTATGGTGATGCCTCCAGCTTTGTTTTTATTACTAAGAACTGTCTTAGCTATGCGGGGTTTTTCTGGTTCCATATAAAATGCAGAATCATTTTTTCCAAATCTTGAAGGTATGATGTTGGTATCTTAATAGGGATGGCATTAAATAGGTAAATTGCTTAGGGAAGTATAGACATTTTAACAATGTTGATTCTTCCCAGCCATGAACATTGTATGTTCTGCCATTTGTTAATATCCTCTGCTGTTTCCTTTCTTAGGATTTCATAATTTTCTTTATAGAGGTCCTTCACCTCCTTTGTTAGGTATAGACCTAGGTATTTCATTTTCTTTGAAACTATGGTGAAGGGAGTTGTGTCCTTAATTAGCCTCTCATC
>CAUYRH010035869.1:0-14189 GCA_963574655.1 Perodicticus potto
ATATTGGATACATTTACAGTCAATTTATCTTCAACAAAGATACTACTAAACATAAAATGGGGAAAGGACAATCTCTTCAACAAATGATGCTGGGAAAATTGGATACCGACATGCAGAAGAGTAAAATTGACCACAATTTCACACCATGTATAAAAACCAAATCGAAATGCATTACATTCTTAAACATAAGACTTGAAACTGTTAAACTGTTAGAATAAAACAGGGAAAAAGCTCCTTGGCATTGCTATTAGGAATGATTTTTCTGGATTTGCCCACAAAAACATAGACAACAAAAGCAAAATTAGACAGACAGGATAGCATCCAAATAAAAAACTTCTACATGGCAAAGAAAAAAATCAACAAAGAATCAACCTAAGAAAATGGAAGAATATTTACAAACCATACAGCTGATAAAGGGTTAATATCCAAAATACATAAAGAACTCAACTCAATATTATGAAAATAAATAACCGAATTAAAAATGGGCAAAATTCCTACATAGGCATTTCTCTAAAGATGGCACACAAATTACCAATATGTATATGAAAAATGTTCAACACCACTAACTATTAAAGAAATGCAAACTAAAAGCACTACAAGATATCACCACACACCTGATAAAATGACTATTATCAAAAAGACAAAAGATACATGTTGGTGCAGATGTGGAAAAAGGCAATCTTTGTATGTTGTTGATGGAAATGAAAATAAGTTATAGCTGTTATGAAAAGCACCATGGAGGTTCAGCTCATGCCTGTAATATTAACACTCTGTGAGGCCAAGGCAGGTGGATTGCCTGAGCTCAGGAGTTCAAGACCAGCCTGAGGAAGAGAGAGACCCTATCTCTAAAAATAGCTGGGCATTGTGGCAGGTACCTGTAGTGCTAGCTATGTGGGAGGCTGAGGCCAGAGTTTGAGGTTGCTGTGAGCTATGACATCACAGCACTCTACTGAGGGCAACAAAGTGAGACCGTGTCTCAAAAACAACAAAAACTACAACAAAAAACTAAAAGTAGAACTTCCATATGATCCAGCAATTCTACAATTCAAATTCTGGAAATATATCCAAAGGAAGTGAAATCTATATACTGACAAGATATCTGACCTCCTTACATTGACTACAGCACTATTCATAATAATCTAGATATGGAAACAATCTAAGTGTACATTGATGGGTAAATGAATAGTGAAAATGTGATACACAACATTAGCCAGTCTTGAAATGAAGGAAATCCTGTCATCTGTGACAATGAGGTTGAAGCTGGAAGATATTATGCTAAATAAAAGAAACCAGGTACAGAAAGACAAATTCAGCATAATCTCACTTGTACTTGGAACACAAAAAAAGTTGAACTTATGGAAGCAGAGAGTAGAATAATATTTGCCTGTGAAGAAATAAAGATATTAGTTAAAGTGAATTCAGTTTCAGCTGAATGAATAGGTTCTGAAGATCTATTATATAGCATGATAATTAGAGTTATTATTATACTTATATAATAAGGTACTGTATGCTAGAAAATTGCAAAGAAATTAGATCTTAAATGTTCTCACCCACAAAAACATTAAGCATATGATGTGATGTATATCTTACTTAGCTTGATTTAATTATTTCACAGTGTATACATATAGCAAAATATCACATTGTATATCATAAATATATATAAAAAAATTATTTCTCAATTATACTTTAATAAAGCTGGGAGAAAGCCAAAAGAAATATTCTAACTTATATTGTGGTAATGGTTGTACGACATTTTCAATATAGTAAAAGAAACGTGAATTGTGATTTTTTTAACTCATTTTAAATGTGAGTTTTATGATATGCAAATTATAGCCCAATAAAAGTTTTTAAAAGGTAATCTTTAATCTCTTATTTATCCATATATTACATATGATTTTTATTGTTGTTGCAGTTTTTGGCCAGGGCTGGGTTTCAACCCACCACCTGTGTTATAAGGGGCTGGCAACCTACTCCTTGAGCCATAGGTGCTGCCCTGTATATGATTTTTAACTGGCAAAATTTCCTTACTATATTGAATGGAGATTAAAATTATCTGTTATTTGGTTGAATTGTTTTACATTTGTTTAGATCTCAATGTTATCATTTATTTTATATCCAGTCCTCACAGCTTTGTGAATATAATCCAGTATATTTTTAAATTTTTTAATTCATATTAATAAGAGAAATTAAAATGCTGATCAGTAACCATCTCCAAATTTGGAACAACTCATAAATAGTTGACAATTCAAAGAAAGAAAAACATATAAGGGGCTACCCAATTCTTTGAAACTGAGAAAAGTGAGAATCTTTCTAACTTGTATTTCTTTAACTTTCAGTTTTCTTGCCAAATCCATATAGATCAAAAATTACAGCTAAAAATCTCTGTCAGCCATCTCATGTTAGAAAATATCCCTTGGGGGTGGAGGGGAAATACATATACATATATATATGGATATACACATATACATACGCACATATATTTATGTAATGGTTTTGACCTCTCTCCCTAAATCTACAAGAAATTTTAAATAATGATTTGCCATTGCTTACTGCTCATGTTTACAATTCATGTATAAGTGTTGATTAAGTTTTTGCTAGGATAAAAGAATATTCTTTACTCCCAGTGAGATTTAAGTGCCAAAATTCAGTGAACAATGAGTTCTGAGTCAATTTTATAGAACTTTTCACATTACTTCAATTTCTTTTTCCTGATCAAGACAAATATATTCTGAAATAAGTACTGCACCCTTAATATTAAGTTGTATTTAAAACTTTTAGTTTTAAAAGAATGTTTGAGAAAGAATTTTAAATAAAACTTAGAGCAATTAATATTGACTAATTGTCAAAGTTGATTAAATGTCTGCAATTAGAGACAAGGAAAACCCCAAATGTAACTTACAACTCTGCTTTTCTGTTGAGAAGAGTAGAAAATGCAGTTCCCAGCTTTGTGGGAGGCTGAGGCCAGAGTTTGAGGTCTACTCTCTATCTCATTGGTTAAGTTTTTTTCTAAGTTTAACAAATTTCCTCACTAACCTATTTGTTCCAAAATATTTGCATTTTCTCCTCTGTATACCCTGAACCTATGATTTTCCATCTAAGAAAGGTTTGGCTATTTTGAATGACCTTTTTTCACAAACTTGAATTGTGTTCTATTCCTCTTTTATTTCCTCTGTGAATGATACATAAGCTTGGGAAAATGTTGCAGGATTTCTTAGAGCATAAAATGCAGTGATTCCCAGAGCTTAGTTACAATGCCTACTTTGGCCTGGCAGCAAGCCTAAAGGGCTGAGGGCCCAAGGCTTCCTTTGAAAGGAAAGACCTAGTGAAGCCAAGGAAGAGGAAACTCAGTCTTTAATTTAAATTAGGTTCCAGTTTGATCTGTTACACTAGCGTACTGTGTCTACATGTAGACACAGAATCTACAGAAAAGTTGATTAATCTGAAATAGTCCTCAGTTTTTGCCCAGCCAATCACATCAGCCATGAAATAGATCTCATTCAGTCACTCTTAAAATACATTTAATTCAGACCCCTTGTAGGTTATCATGAAGTAAACTGCATTTAAAATGAGGGTCTGTGTGAAAGATAGATGAGAAGGGAGAATGTGGGAGGCTTCTGCTTTTGGATGGCAGTTCCATCAGTGAATAGCCTTCTCAAGTGACTTTTTGCAAATGTACCATGCTACATTATTTTTTCTATTACAAGTAATTAATTTCCAATGCAAGTAATAGCTTCATTTATTAACTCTGCCCCTTAGATCACCCAACCTAATGGCACTAAATATGCAGTGCTCCTTGGTAAGAAACCATATGAATGTTGAATTGGAGCTTGCGGCTTGGAGAAAAAATGAAATTCTCTTAGGATTGGTTTGCTCCACTTGAGTGGGTAGCTTGCTTGTTCTCTTGACTGGCAATACTTCCTTGATTTGTATTTAAAACTCAGTTTTTTTTACCCTGACATAAAAATATTTCTGACAGTTAAGACACAGTGGTATTTGTCATGTCCCTGAAGTGCCATTTCCTTCAGCAAATCACAGAATGTCAGAGCTAGAAGAAAATCTTAGAAATAATCTACTCCTATACTTGCATTGTACAGAAAAAAAACATATAAAAATCTTCAGAGAGAAGGTTGGGTCCAAATGTGAAGGTCTTGTTTCACTTGCACTAAGGAATTTGGATTTTGTCCTAGATGTTAGCAAAGGTGGTTGCTTGTTAGTTTTTTGTTTGTTTTTTGTGGGAAGAGGTAAGAGTTTAGAAGAATCACTCAGGTAGCAGTTTAAAGAACAATTTGGGAAGAGTAAAATTTGAGCCGAAGGAGAACAGTTAAGGGTCTGTTTACTCTTCCTGGTGAGAGGTAATGGAAAACTGCACTAGGACATTGAGTGGCAGGATGAAAACAAGAACACAGACAAGTGTTGTTAAAGAGACAGAATCTGCAGGACTTTGTGAATGACTTAATTTAGGAAGTAAAGGAAAAGGAAGATCTGGGTGTTACCAAATGGTGGGTAAGCTGAGTAAGGATAATATTTAATGTGGTAATGACTATAGACTAAATGTTTGGCTATGTGAGTAAAAATATTAACAACACAACAGTAGTGCAAATTACGATAATGTTAAGTTTTGGAGGTATGGCAGACAGCACTGGGGATGTCCAATAGATGTAAAATTAATAGACATAAGCACTAAACAGATACATTTGATGTATCTTCTGATTTTAAAAAGTATCAAATATATTTTTTCTCTCGAGTATGTACTTTCATTTTTTCAAAAGAGAGGAAAATCTTAGAAGACTATTTTAATTCCATTTCTATTATGTCCTTCAGCAAGTCATTCATTTCATCTCTCTAAATCTATATTTCTAATTTAAGTGTGGAAATGACAAGGTAGGCTCATCTTTTAGTGTATGAACCATATGCACTGATATGGAATAGTATTTTGAAAATCTAAAACATTAATATACCTGTAATAAATTATTATTTTTATTAGTAGCAGACTTGAGGAAGAGGGACAAGTATATTCCTCTTACAGGTACTTGAACATAAGGAATCTCCTTCATGTATATTTCTTGTGCATTATGGAAATCCTCAAAAAATTGAGAAAACATTGGCATTCTGAAGTTTAGTCTGTCATCTGGCTATCACTATTTCTGAGAAACCAATGGAACTATGTCAGCATTCAGGAGTTTCCTTGACTGATCTGCTGACCTAAA
Organism: Perodicticus potto; assembly: GCA_963574655.1. Taxonomy (NCBI): domain Eukaryota; kingdom Metazoa; phylum Chordata; class Mammalia; order Primates; family Lorisidae; genus Perodicticus; species Perodicticus potto. The sequence continues at coordinate 5,208 of CAUYRH010035869.1, forward strand.
GGAATAAAAAAAAAAAAATGAGGCCAAATTAATAATAGAACAGAGTTTTGGGCCAAATTTGAGATATGCAAACTGGGAGCTTAGATCCAAGTTTTCCTGAACAGGCACTACTATTAGCAATAGTTATAAGCATAATATTTCCAAAGAGTGAGACTGTTTTGAGGTTTTCTTTGGATCTCAACAACCTTTTATTTTTTCAATCTTAAAATAAATAACTATACAAAAATTAACAGTTAAGGGATTTTTTTCCTGAGGGAAAACCTTTGTTTTTTTGTTTGTTTGTTTGTTTGTTTTTAGACAGAGTCTCACTTTGTCACCCTGGGTAGAGTGTTGTGGCATCATAGCTCACAGCAACCACAAACTCTTGGGCTCAAGCGATTCTCCTGCCTTAGCCTCTGGAGTAGCTGGGATTACAGGCACTTGCCACAATGCCTGGCTAACTTTCCTATGTTTAATAGAGATGGGGTCTTCTCTTGCTCAGGCTGGTGACCTCCGGAGCTCAGGCAATCCACCCACCTCGGCCTCCCAAAATGCTAGGATTACAGGCTTAGGGAAAAAGTTTGTTGAAGCAACTTAACATACACATAAACATCTGGCAATCCAAGAGTGGACAAGACCAAGTGAAAACTAAAACTTCCAATTTAAGGTCTCATAACTGCAAACTGTAAGACAGCTTCGAATCCCTAACAGTCGTTTTTTATTTTAACAGTACTGTTAATATCAGGTGATAGAGTGAGTTAGAAACATGTTGTATGTGTACTTTCCACAGACATTGAGATAAGTGGGGGAAATTGTATCTGCCATTAGGATTAAAAGACCAAAATCAAAATATTTTATGAAACTTCACCATAAGTTTCTATTTTTGTGCTCTATTTACATCATATTTCATTTACTCTAATTTGCTGACACTTTTTGTTTAGGCATGTCTACATTTTTGCCTAATTAAGAAACTTAAAGTTAAACACATAAGTAGTTTTGTTGATAACTCAGAAAATGTAACTATTATCACTAGACTAACAATATTTAATTCACTTATCAAAAATTATGTAAACACAGATAATTTTGTCTTTGGCTGGATTTATACTTCTATAACCTTTGTGTCAAACCTTAACCCCTTAAGACCATAAAATGTCCAGTAAAACCCAGGGGAAAATGTACGCTGACAATTGGAAAAACATTTTTACTGTTACTTTACCAATAATACCTTTTTTTATAACCCAGTTTATTTACCAAAGATCCGTGTGAACTAGAAAAGCATTGGGGTTTATTTAATTAATTTATGATTGTACTCTTACTTACAAGCCAATTTAGAACAATGTGGGCACAAACATATTATGTATGGACATACATAAAATGCAAGGTGGACATAAAGTTCGTGTGCAATTTAAAATATTTTAACATAGTAAATTGCACATGAGTTACTTTATGTATACCCTGTATATCTGAACATATACAATCATACACATACACACAAAGTTCCAATAGTTTTACCTTAGAACTCTATAATGAGATAGTAAACACTACTCACCAGTTTGTAAAAGACAATAGTCAAGCTGAAAAAATAGTCCAGGACTCTATTCCTTTTACAGCAGTGCCAAAAAAGATGAAATATTTGGGAGTCTACCTAACAAAGGATGTGAAAGATCTCTATAAAGATAACTATGAAACTCTGAGAAAAGAAATAGCTGAAGATGTTAACAAATGGAAAAACATACCATGCTCATGGCTGGGAAGAATCAACATTGTTAAAATGTCCATACTACCCAAAGAAATATACAATTTTATTTTTATTTTATTATTATTTTTTAATTTTTTATTAAATCATAAACACATAGATTATGTATACCTTAATGCATTTTTGGGGTACATAATTCTCATTTCATATAGAATTAGGAAAACTTACATCACACTGGTTAACATATACCTCCTCTTGTTTACTTAGTTATTGTGTTAAGACATTTATACTCTATACTAATAGATCTGACATGCACCCTTGCATTACACAATATACAATTTTAATGCAATCCCTATTAAAGTACCACTGTCATACTTTAAAGACCTCAAAAAAATAATACTTTGTTCTACATGGAATCAGAAAAAGACTCGAATAGGTAAGACATTACTCAGAAATAAAAACAAATCAGGAGGAATCACACTACCAGACCTCAGACCATGCTATAAATCAATAGTGCTCAAAACTGCATGGTACCAGCACAAAAATAGAGAGGTAGATGTATGGAACAGAATGGAGAACGAAGAGATGAACCCAGCTACTTACCATCATTTGATCTTTGATAAGCCTATCAAAAACATTCAGTGGAGAGAAGACTTGCTATTTTAACAAATATTGCTGGGTGAAGTGGCTGGCGACCTGTAGAAGACTGAAACTAGACCCACACCTAGACCCACACCTTTCACTATTAACAGAGATAGACTCTCACTGGATAAAAGATTTAAACTTAAGACAAGAAACTATAAAAATACTAGAAGAAAATGCAAGGAAAACACTTGAAGAAATTGCCCTGGGAGAATATTTTATGAGGAGGACCCCTCTGGGGCAATTGAAGTAACACCAAAAATACGTTACTGGGATCTGATCAAACTAAAAAGCTTCTGCACAGCCAAGAATACAGTAAGTAAAGCAAGCAAACGGCCCTCAAAATGGGAGAAGATATTTGCAGGTTTTGTCTCCAACAAAGGTTTAATAACTAGAATCCACAGAGAACTCAAACATATTAGCAAGAAAAGAACAAGTGATCCCATCTCAGAGTGGGCAAGGGACTTGAATAGAAACTTCTCTGAAGAAGAAAGGTGCATAGCCTACAGACACATGAAAAAATGCTCATCATCCTTAATCACCACAGAAATGCAAATCAAAACCACTTTGAGATATCATCTAACTCCAGTAATATTAGCCCACATAAAATCCCATGACCATGGATGTTGGTGTGGATGTGGAGAAAAGGGAACACTTCTGCACTGCTGGTGGGAAAGCAAACTAATACGTCCCTTTTGGAAAGATGTTTGGAGATCACTTAGGGATCTAAAAATAGACCTGCCATTCCTTCCTACAATTCCTCTACTAGGTATATATCCAGAAGACCAAAAATCACCTTATAACAAAGATATTTTCACCAGAATGTTTATAGTAGCCCAATTCATAATTGCTAAGTCGTGGAAGAAGTCCAAGTGCCCATCGACCCATGAATGGATTCATAAATTGTAGTATGTGTACACTATGGAATATTATGTAGCCTTAAAAAAAGATGGAGACTTTACCTCTTTTATGTATACATGGATTTAGCCAGAACACATTCTTCTTAGCAAAGTGTCTCAAGAATGGAAGAAAAAGTATCCAATGTACTCAGCCGCACTATGAAACCAATTTATAAACACCCACACTTCCATATGAAAGCTATAACCCAACTACAGCCCAAGATGAAGGGGAAAGAGGAGGGGGAGGGGAAAGGAGGGGGAAGGATGGGTGGAGGGAGGGTAATTGGTGGGGCCACACCTACGGTGCATTTTAAAAGGGTACAAGTCAAATCTGGTAAGTATAGAATATAAATGTCTTAACACAATAACTAAGAAAATGAGGTGAACGCTATGTTAATCAGTTTTATGAAAGTGTTTCAAATTGTATATAACACTAGCACATCATACCCCATAATTGCTTTAATGTATACAGCTATGATTTAATAAAAAGAAAAGTAAAAGACAACTCCATCCAAATTTCTTCTAACAAAATGGAAACTTGTTCACGTGGTAAAACTTTAGTTGCCCTGATAGGTAACCTAATTATGCCTGTAAATCAAAGTTTGAGGTAAAGAACTTTTTGTATAGAATGCCAAGAGCCATATGACCTCTGAGCAAGATGATATGCAGCTGGGGGACAGACCATCCGGCAATTCATCTGCAGGTGCTCAGTGTAGAGAACGAGCCCAAGCCCATGGCGATCCTTAGGCATGTAGTCATTGTTTAATACTCCCTCATCTGTCTTGTACTGTCTCAATAAAAAGCTACTGCAGAGGTTGCTCAGGGTTACCCTGCAGTCAAGGTTAGCCCGCCTCTTGCAAGCTTGTACTTCTTCTTTTTTTTTTTTTTTTTTTTGAGACAGAGCCTCAAGCTGCCACCCTGGATAGAGTGCTGTGGCATCACAGCTCACAGCAACCTTGTACTTCTAATCTGTGTCACACTAGGTTCCTTTCTGCAGTGATCGAGACCAGGGCCATAGGGGCTGGGACAACTTTTCATGACAGTTTGATTAAAAAAATCTTTTTTACCCCTTTTTTTCTAGGTTAAAATTAGTTTTTTCTTCAATATTTAAATTTTAGTTCCAACTGGCTGCAGAATCTCCAGGTAGCCTTTCAAATGGAGAAACCATAAACTATGAGTTTATCTCAATATTAGTAGAGAAAGCTATTAGTTTTAGAGTAGGCAGTAAAGTAAACAGAGAGCTTGAGAGGTATTTATAGTGGCAGGTTGACCACTTGAGCTCTGAATTTTCTTTGATATAATTTGCCCTCCAGTAAAAACTTATGCACAAGTATTAGCCATAAACAGCTAAAATCCTAGAAAACTTGGCATGCCCTCAAACCTTTCCATTTACACAAATGCTTGCGTGAAGAGGTCATAAACCACCTGGGGTGCCTAAAGAGGATTGTTATCCTTATCTTTCTTTACTTTTATTTTATTTTTATTTTTTTTTCTCTTTTTGTGGATTTTTTTATTAAATCATAACTGTGTACATTAGTGCAATTGTGGGGTACAACGTGCTGGCTTCATATACAATCTGAAATATTTTCATCAAACTGTTTAACATAGCCTTCATGGCATTTTCTTAGTTATTGTATGAAGACATTTCTATTTTGCATTTAGTAAGTTTCATCTGTACCCTTCTAAGTTGCACCGTAGGTGTGATCCCACCCATTGCCCTCCCTCCACCCATCCTCCCTTTCCTTATTTTTGAAGGATATTTTATCCATTCTTAAGTCATTTAAGTTTAATTTTTGGAGGAAAAGGCAATGGAGAAGACCCTTTAGAATGCAACTCCAAATCACAATTGAGATCCCAGACCACAATTTCCTAGGAAAAGAAACAGCTCAGAATAAATCAAGGACTATCAACCAAGAACCTGAGGAGAAGCTTGAAGTCAGAGGCCCAAAAGGGGTCATGCCAATACCTGGCATTGAGCTCAGCTACGCCACCAGATGTCCTATGTCTTCTCTAAGCCTCACATCTAGGATCAATTTTGTCAATAGAAAAGAAGCCATACCCTGTAAAATAATTTAAAGAGGTTTATTCTGAGCCAAAATTTGATGACCATGACCCAGAGCCACACCAAAGAAGGACTGAGCAAGTGTACTCGCGGTGGTAGGCTTGCAGTTTACTTTTACAAAATTCAGGGAGACAGAAATCGCAGATAAAGTCATAAATCAATATATGAAAGGCATACATTTGTTTTGTCCCAAATGATGGGACATCTTAAAATGGGGGGCTTAGAGGTTACAGGCAGGTTTAAAGAATCTTTAGCTGACAATTGGCTGAAAGACTTAGGCTTTCTTTAATAGGCCAGAAGTCAGCCAAAAGAAATACTTGAGGCTCGGCACCTGTTGCACTGTGGTTATGGCGCCAGCCACATACACCGAGGGTGGTGGATTCGAACCCGGCCTGGGCCAGCTAAATGACTGCAACAAAAAAATAGCTGGGCGCTGTGGTGGGCGCCTGTAATCCCACCTACTTGTGAGGCTAAGGCAAGAGAATTGCTTAAGCCCAAGACTTTGAGGTTGCTGTGGGCTGTGAAAACATGGCACTCTACCAAAGGCCACAGAGTGAGACTCGGTCTCAAAAACAAAAACTTGAGTTAATCTAAGGGTCTGTTAATCAGAGATAAACTACTGACCATATGCCCAGACTCAAGTGGTTTATTATATATATTGAGAATCTGTAGATCTGTCTTGCATAGTGATAGGCATGTTAATGAACCACAAAGGACATCTCAAGAAGAGAGGGGACATGATGAAGCATGCCTGATCTACTTTCTTAGGGCTAGCAACACAATTTCAGAGATCCCTTTGGCCTGGAGGGGGTCCAGGCAGTCAATTGGTGGCAGGGTAGCCTTAAGATTTTATTTTAGTTTACAAAGGCATACAGTCTGCAATTTTATGGGGAAATTGCTTGCAACTATAAAATTTTGGTTCAAACTTATACCTTCAGGGGTCTTAATGGTTGTAGGACCTTTTTACAAGGTAATGGGCTTGACTAGCATAATTAGGAGCTAAGTTTATGAGTTTCCAGATAAAACTCTCTTTGTAGTAATAGTAGCTTTTATTTCTGAACTCTAATAGGATTAGAACATGATTTGGAAAATGCATTCAGATACTACTAAGTATAGTTTGGTATGTGCTGATTTGTATTCCTGTAGACTGTAAGATGATCACCTACAAAAATTACATAATATTTTAGATTTATAATAGACATCAGAGGCTAATAAATTGATAAATTTGTGCAGAAAAATAAATCGCTTGAAAGTGCTTTTACATTAGAAGCTCTTTGTTTTTATTTGAGTTATTTAAATAATGATCCCTAAAACCTATGGTAGAAAGTTCACTATTTGCAGAATGCCTAATTGGAAATAGTGTTGCTTCAATGCCACACATTTGGTCTCCTGTCCTGATCAGATGCTGTCATGCAAATAGTCAGATATGTTTACCACTCACAGCCTCTGCTTCCTCATATGAAATATGAAGAAATAATTGATAAAATTATACTTGGGATTCCATCTAGCTCTAAAATTCAGAGCCTATATCTTCTCAGAAGTCATAAAGTCCTTTCCAGTTTGATTTTATGAAGGATATTACAACAAAGTAGGCAAATTTGTGTGAGGTAAACTTCAGCCCTCAATAAAATTAAGAATTGTCTGTGTTGCATGAAATAGCGGATATAAAACATTTAAATAGAAAGCTCTTTTCCAGCTATTGACAAGCATTTTCAATTATTGTATATTTGGACATTATTGTTTCCCATCTGTTCTAACTAGCATTAGGCCAAAACTGTTTGTTATTTGTTTTCGGGTGGCCATCTAGGCACCATAGATAGTTAAAGGAATCATTTGGAGAGGAAAACTTCAGCAGTGAAATGTTGAGAATACCTTGAGCTTTGTTACCATATTGTATTTTCAGACAAAGGCATATAGAAATACCTGTTCAGGCTACAATGACCCAGAATGTTTATCTATGTTACATTTCTGTTTAATCAAAGTACTTCTTTCCTATTTTTACTTTCAGTTTTGTTTTATTTTTATTTACGAAGAAAGCATAATATGTTAATAAATACATGGATTAGCCTCTCTATTTTTCCAGCCTATGTGTGGGCAATGCTTCATTAGCTGAAGTCAAAACAAAAAAATGGGAAATTGCCAACACAGTCCTGCTGTGTCTTTTTCTATTATATTGTTCTGGTCTGTAGTCAGTGCTCCTGCCTATGTTTCATTCTGAATACAAGTGTCTCATTTTACCAGTTAATTGTGAAGAAATTTAAGTGGAAATTTCCCCATTCATTAGCTTTTGATATGAACAATGTTGACCTTAGTCTTTCTGTGACCTTAATATTACAGCACAGGAATGCTGTTTAGAGATAAGAAAGGACAGTTAGAAAACAATGTATTTAGAGCCATTGAAGCCAGGCATGATGCCTTAAGTCTCTAATACCAGCACTTTGAGAAGTCAAGGAAGGAAGATCCCTTGAGGCCAAGAACTTTAGAATAGCCTGAGCAGCATGGTGAGTCTCTGTCTGTAATAGTCATGGTGGCAAGGCCTATAGTTCCAGATACTATCTATGTAGGTTGAGTCAGGAGGATCAGGAGAGCCCAGGAGTTTGAAGTTGCAGAGAGCTATGATGAAGCCATGGCACTCCTCCAGCCTGGGAGACAGAGCAAGATGAGAGAGAGAGACGGGGGGAGGGGGCGGTGGGAGGGTGGGAGAGAGAGAGAGAGGGAGAGAGGAAAAAGATAGAAAATAATGTATAGGATATCAAATAACTCAGGAGAAACAGATCAGCATCTGCATTATATGAATCACTTGTGAATGACTGTCCAGACACAAAGTTACACTTAAATGATTCAATGTGGTATAAGAAAAGAGAGAGGCACTGTTTTAGGCTCTTCCAAGATACTAAGTACATATAGCATGGTCTGGTATACAATCTAATAGAAACCTAATAGAAATACAACAGACACAGACCAAGGAAGGGAAATTTGCTTTGATATGGATCACATCACTGTTCCTCTGGGATGATTTGACTGATGTCCCATATGTAACACATAAAGCTTTGCCAAGATAAAGTCTACTTATAATCAAGAGAATGGGTACAGCTGCTACACTGTCCAAACCTACTCTTCTGTTTCCTAAGTAATCCAAAGCAGAATGAGACAACACAGTCCTTCAGTAAAAAATAAACTTAAATAATTCTGAGACTGGTTTTAAGAAATGGCATATTTCGACAGACAAAGATTTGGCAATGGGAGAAGAATATCAATTAATGAGAAGGGATAACATTAAGACATGGAGACTAGCCAGGAATTGAAAAGTGAAGGGAAGAATCTGGGAAGTGCAAGTGATATAATTTTGCTACACTGGTGGGAAATGAGGTTTTATAGTTAGGGAGTGACATTGTCAGTAAGAGATTAAAACATGAATATGGCAGCAGTATAGAGGGCAGATTAAAATTGGTGAGGGGGCTATCTGGTCCTTTCTTTCATCCGACAGCCACTTCTTCTAGTGCAGCGCCAGCTGCATCCCTGAGGCACCATGGTGAAAACGAAGGTCGGAATAAACGGATTTGGTTGTATTGGGCGCCTGGTTGTCAGGGCTGCTTTTAACTCTGGCAAAGCGGATATTGTCTCCATCAATGACCCCTTCATTGACCTCAACTACATGGTCTACATGTTCCAGTATGATTCCACCCATGGCAAATTCTATGGCA
>CAUYRH010035871.1:0-19870 GCA_963574655.1 Perodicticus potto
AACCCCTGTTCAATAAATGGTAATGGGAGAACTGGATAATCACATGTAAAAGACTGGAACTGGACTCTTGACTTTCAGAACTTACAAAAATTGACTCAAGATGGATGAAAATTTAAATCTAAGACATGAAATGATAAAAATTCTAGAAGGAAATGTGGAAAAAACTCTTGAGAATGTCAGCCTGAGGAAAGATTTTATGAAGATTTCAGTGGCAGTCGCCAAAATGACAAAAATAAACAAATGGGACTTAATTAAGCTGAAAAGCCATGCACAGCTAAGGACACAAGAATTAAAGCAAATAGAAAACCTCCAGAATGGGAAAAGATATTTGTATGTTATGAACCTAACGAAGAGTTGATAACTAGAATCTACAGAGAACTAAAATTAATTAACAAAAAAAGAGCAAACAATCTCATCAATCACTGGGCAAGAGACATGAACAGAACCTGCTCTGAGGAAGACAGACAAATGGCTAACAAACATATCAAAAAAATGCTCATTGTCTCTAATCATCAGAGAAAAACAAATCTAACCACCCTGAGATACTACCTAACCCTGATGAGAATAGCCCACATCACAAAGTTCAGTGCTGCTTATGCTGGTGTGGATGTGGAGAGAAGGGAACCTTTTCACACTGCTGGTGGGACTGCAAACTAATCCAGCCTCTTTTGGAAAGAAATATGGAGAATCCTCAAAGAACTCAAAGAACTTCCATTTGATCCCTTAATCCCATTACCAGGCATCTATCCAGAAGAAAAAAAATTATTTTATCATAAGGACATTTGCACTGGATTGTTTATTGCAGCTCAGTTTACAATTGCTAAGATGTGGAAACAAAAAATACAATTGCTAAGATGTGGAAACAAAAACTAAATGCCCATCAACTCAGGAATGGATTAATAAACTGTGGTATATGTATACCATGAAATACTATTCAGCTGTATAAGAGATGGAGACTTTATATCTTTTGTATTAACCTGGATAGAGTTGAAACATGTTCTTAGTAAAGTATCACAAGAATGAAAAAGCAAATATCCAATGTACTCAATACTAATATGAAGCCAGTAGGCGAATACACATCCACTTAAGAGAAAAACTCAATTCAATTCAAGATGGGGGGAGGAGAAAAAGGTAGGGGCAATGGGGATTGGTGTGCTTCCACTTAATGAGCACAATGTAAGAATATATGGCATACCTCCTTAGTGAGGGGCACAACTACAAGAGGGACCTTACATAACCAATGCAAACATTGCAACCTAATTATTTGTACTCTCACATTAATCTGAAATTAAACAACAACAACAAAAAAAACAACAAGTACTGTGATTGCTCATCTGAGTTTTTGGTTCTTACTAAGGTACCTTTTTGCATGTGTATTTATTTCAATTTTGTGTTTCTATAGAAGAATTATTGCTGGAAGTTTCCATTCAGGCATCTTGCTCTGCTTCCACAAAATTATAAAATTTAAAAATTCTATAATTAAGTCTGTGACTCTTATTGAGTTAATTTTAGTACACCATGTGATGATTAGGTTGAGATTCCTTATTTCACCTATGGATGTCCAGTTGCTCCACATCTTTGGTGAGAAGACTATCCTTCCCTCATTGAACTGCCTCTGCATCTTTGTAAATATCAGTTCAGCCTATAGTTTGGGTCTATTTATGAATTCTTAATTTGATCTCATTGTGTCTAGTCCTCTGCCAATACCACTTAGGCTTCATCACTGCAGCTGATAAAGAGTCTTGAATAACTACTTAATTTTTCCTTTTAAAAAAATTTCAGCAGCTGGCTGCCGTGGTTCATGCCTATAATCCTAGTACTCTGGGAGGCTGAGGCAGATGGATTGTTTCAGCTCAGAAATTTGAGACCAGCCTGAGCATGAGCGAGACCCTGTCTCTACTAAAAATGGAAACACTGAGGCAAGAGGATCACTTGAACCCAAGAGTTTGAGGTTGCTCTGAGCTATGATGATGCCGTGGCACTCTACCGAGGGTGATAAAGTGAGACTCTATCTCAAAAAGAAAAAGTTTCAGCTATTCTATTCCCTTTACTTTTTCATATAAATTTTACAATAATCTTGTCTACATCTACGAAAATCTTGCTAAAATTTTGATAGAAATATCATATTTTCAAAGTAGGTGTTCAAGAACTAATTAGACAATTGTCCTACAATAAAGACATAAAAGAGTAAACTGCGTAGAGCAGCGGTCAACAAATCTTTTCTGTGAAGGGCCATATAGTTAATATTTTAGGCTTTGCCACCCTAATGTCTCTGTTGAAACTACTTTACTCTGTCATAGTGCAAAAGCAGCCACAGACAATACTTAAACCAATGCATGTGGCTATGTTTCTTTTTCTTTCTTTTTCTAATTTAGAAAGCGTTTACTTAAGTGCATAATTTGAGTGACCACCCAGAAAGAACAGATTCCCAAAAATGGAAGTCAGTGTTCTAAAATGTAGAAATTTGGGGTTGTTTATGAAGATAAGGTTTGGGAAGCTTAATGGAATTTCAACATCTGTCTGTACAAGGCTTACTGTATAGCTACAATAATCTGATGAGTACAGGTTGGCCTTTTTCTTTTTTAAATTTCAGATCAACATGGGGGTACATACAATTAGTTTACATAGTTTTGTGAAGTTAAAGTTTGGGTGGTTGTTGTGCCCTTCTCCGAGGAGTGTGCATTGTATCTGTGCAATGTACTTGTTGGGAGGGAATTTTCCCAACCCCTGGCTCCTCAGCCCTTCCTTGAATTTAATTTCTCTCTTTCCTGAGCATGTAGTTGTTGATATACTGGTTCTAATTAAGTGCTGAGTAGAAATGGTAGTTTTTGTCCAGTCTTATGATACTTTGCCTAGGAGAACATTCTCCAAATCTATTCAGGTTGTTACAAAAGATACTCAATCTTTTTTATGGCTGAATAGTATTCTTTGGCATACATATATCACAGTTTATTAATCTATTCATGTGTTGAAGGGTACCTGGATTGTTCCCACATCTTTGCAATTGTGAATTATGTTGCTATGAACATTCAAGTATAAATGTCCTTGTGGTAAAATGACTTTTTTCTTTTGAGTAGGTAACTAAGAATGGGATTAGAAGATCAAACATAGGTCCACTTTTAGTTCTTTGAGGATTCTCCATACATTTTCCCACAGAGGCTGTACTAGTTTACAGTCCCACCAACAGTGCCTGAGTGTTTCCTTCAGTAAAACTTTATTTACAAAGATAAACAGTAAGCTTGATCTAACCCACAGGATAAACCCATTCTCATAGTGAGGAAATAGGGGTTCATGAAGATATTCTTTTGGAAAAAGTTCTCCCCAAACTCAATGAGAACCTCATTTGGAGCCTAGAAAGAAAAGGACTTCAAGAAGTTCACTGGAGAGTCTGTCCTATGTCCCCTGGATTTTTACAAGGTTATGTTATTACCAAGACTGGAAATGAGCTACAATTCCTATCAAGGGCAGAACAAACATCTGTTAGTGTTTTCTTTGCACCAAAAGTAGGTCACAAAGAATAGAACATCTGCCTAAACTGACTTAAGTTGAGTTCAAAAGAATCATTGGAAAGCAAGACTCCAAAAGAGATAGTTCTGCGTAAAATCAACAAAACTTGTGGAGTATCTGCAGAGAGAAATGTTGACTGGACAATCTAATTTCTAAATGGAGATTATGTTTGATCAAAAGATTTATTCATTTTTTTTAAAATCAAGGTTGAGCTGAAGTGAAATAATCCAGGCAGAGGAAGACAAATAGTACATGATCTCACTTTTATCTAGAGTTTAAAGAAATCAAACTCATAGAAGTGGAGAGAATGGTTTCCAGGGATGTGGGAGAGGCAGGGGATGTAGGGGGAAATGGGGAGATGTTGGTCAACGGGTACAAAGTTTCATTTAGACAGAAAAAATAAGTTCTGCAGATTGATTATACAACATGATGACTATAGTTAATAATAATGCCTCGTATACTTGAAAATGGCTGAAAGGGCAGATTTTAAGTGTTTTTACCTCACACAAAAAAGTTTGAGAGGTGATGGATATATTAAGTAGCTTGATTTAATCATTTCATAATATATGCATATATCAAAACATTAGGTTACATACCATAAATACATAAAATTATTATGTCAATTAAAAAAAATTAATAAATTGCTGAGTATGTGAACTAGCTACACTGATGTGTCATGCATTGTGAATATGGGTATTTGCCTGTTTAATTATAAAAACATGGAGAAAAAGTAAGAAATAAAGAAAAATATCTCTGTTCAAAGGAAATTATTAAGTTTACTTTTGAAATTAAAATATATTCTGTAATATATTAGATAAAATTTTCAGAGTCATTGCTGGTTGAAAATACTGTATAAATACTATCAAGTGGGTCTTTACTTGAGCGGAAAAATATGTAAGAGAATGGCTTGAGCCCAAGAGTTTGAGATTGCTGTGAACTGGGCGGCCAAGGCACTCTACCCAGGGCAACAGCTTGAGACTCTATCTCAAAAAAAAAGAAAAAAAAAAAAGAAATACACAAAAATTTTTAGTAACATATCATTTATTATCCAAGTTGCTAAGGCCAAAGCCACTCAGTAAGTTGTGGCAAGTATCCTAAAGCCAATGACTTCAATTTTCAATACAGAACTCAAAAAATATGTAAGTTTTTAATTATATCTTACTAATATAGCCACAGAGTGGGGAAAAACAGCTGCATATATCTCTAACAACAAATATTTGTATCCAGAATACACACACACAAAACTTTTATAAATTGGTAAAAACCCAAACTAAAAATGGGGTGGGAGGGGAAGTTTGAAAAAACTCTTTTCCAAAGACAATGTGCAGCTGAATCTATGTTCAAACTTTATTAGTCATTAGGAAAATGCAAAGTAAAATCACCATGAATTATTACTACACATCTGATAGAATGGTTAAAATAGAAAAGACTGATAACACCAATGTTGGTGAGAACATGAAATAACTGCAATTCTCATCTACTGCTGGCAAGAAACTATTTGGTAGGTGCTTATACAGTTACTCAAACATCTACTCCATAATGAAGAATTCTACACCTAGATATCTAGCTGAGAGAAATAAAACATAAAAGGTCTATCAACAGGAGAACAGATAAACAAATTGTATTAAATTCATATAAAGGAATATGACTTAACAATAAAAGAGAAAAAAGTATGCTATACCCCATAACACATATGAATATCCAAAACCTTACATTAAACAAAAGAAGCAAGAACAAAATCAGTATATACTGTGTAATTACATTGGTATGAAGTCCAAATTTAGGTAAATTGAATCTACTGTGCTAGAAACCAAAGTTGGTTTCCAGGTAGAAGAGGGGGTGGGAGTTAAGGGAGGGGGCACAAAGGAACTTTTTTTTTTCTTTTTTAAAATTTCAGATTAATGTGATGGTACAAACAATTAGTACAAAGCACTTTTTGGAGGAATGGAAATGTTCTGTACCTTTCCTGGAGTAGTGGTTACATGGTATAAAAACTCACCAAACTCTTAAGACCCATGCATTTTTCATTATATGTTGACCATATCTCAATAGAAACATATCTTCAGATATGTTTAAATTTAAAAAAGGGAATTTAGGGTCGCGCCTGTGGCTCAGTCAGTAAGGCGCCGGCCCCATATACCTAAGGTGATGGGTTCAAACCCAGCCCCGGCCGAACTGCAACAACAACAACAACAAAAATAGCTGGGTGTTGTGGCGGGTGCCTGTGGTCCCAGCTACTCGGGAGGCTGAGGCAAGAGAATCGCCTGAGCCCAGGAGTTGGAGGTTGCTGTGAGCTGTGTGACGCCACAGCACTCTAGCAAGGGCAATAAAGTGAGACTCTGTTTCTACAAAAAAGAATTAAAAAAATAAATAAAAAAGGGAATTTAGCAAATCTTTCTAAACCAAAGGAAAAATGAAAAATTTTTTCCTAATATTAATAGAGAGAAAAGTACAATAATAACAGAGAAAATCAATGAAAAAACTAATACTAATTAGTAATAAATTTGAACTAATTTATGGAAATATAGTTTTATTACTTTTGAGGAAATCTGCCAACTCTAATAATTTAAAAACATTAAAAAAAATTAAGTGTTGGCTGAGTGTGGTGGCTCACTCCAATAATCCAAACACCTTGGGAGGTCAAAGCATGAAGCTCACTCAAGGCCAGAGTTTCAATATCAGCTTGGACAACACAGCAAGACTCCATCTCAACTAACTAACTAACTACCTAAATAAATAAATAAATAGCTGGGAATGTTGGTATGTGTCTGCTGTCCAGGTACTTGGGAGACCAAAGTTGGAGGATAACTTGAGCCCAGAAGTATGAGGTTGCAATGAGCCATGACAGCACATTGCACCATAGCCTGGGTGACAGTGAGACTCTGTGTCTTAAAAAAAGAAAAAGTTAAAAAAAAAAAAAGGAAAAAGTTAAGTGTTGCTGAATTGAAAACCAAAGAACATCCAAAATTAAAATATCATAAATAAGTCACAATAATAAAAATACTGAGTGATAGCGTTTCTCTGTGATCGTTATACAGTACAAAGGTATCTATTTCCAAAGTTTTAGCAAACTTATTTTACTACTCTCAAATGACACTTACTTATAATGTTATGATCTCAGTAACTTACTTATATTCATAAATTATGTAATTTTTCAATTACATACACGTTTTCGTTAAATGTACATTCTTTAAATTTCCAAGCTATTTAATGAGAATAAGAAAAACTAACACAAAAGATTAAGAAACTGTTTTGATATAAAAATAGAGGATTATGATACTACTAAAGATAATACCGAAAATGATGTGATTTTTGTCAGGATTCGTCTATGTTATCTGTTTCCTAAATGAGTAATAATAATAATAGTGAATTGATGAATTAAGGAGTTGAAACCTTGTTAGAACAAGGGACAAACTTCTTCCAGTAAAAAAATTCCAATGGGATTGTGAAGACAAAGAAAGTTGCACTTTTGTTTTTGTCTTTCGGATTCTTTATAACGAAAAATTCAAAAAAACACAGTTGGAAGGAGAGAGGAGTGTAATGTACATCATATTCCCAAATGTAGCAATTGTGAACTTGGTCCAATCTTGTTTTGATTCTGCTTCCCTGTCATCACCTAAGTAACCCATACACAATCAAATCATTTATTTACAAATACTTAGTATGCATCCCTACAAGAACTTTTTGGGCAAATTTTTCTGATTGCCTAATTATTTTAGAATTGGTTTGTTCAAATTAGAATCTAAAGTCTATATCTTGCATTTAGTTGCTAAGCCTCCTAAGTCTTTTATAATTTTTTTGTTCTTTCGTGATTTCTTTTTTTCTTCTTCCTTCCTTCCTTTGTTAAAGAAACCAGGGTTTTTGTCCTGTGAGTCTCCATTGTCTGGATATTGTTGATTTGTGTCAGTGTTTCAATTTCTTTTTTGCGTGTGAATGTGTGTTTTAAATTGGAACTAAGATCTAAAGGCCTGATAAAATTCAGGTTTAATTATTCGGTAAAATATCTCATTGGTGATGTTGCACTCCTATAGTATTTCCAGGCCCATAATGTCTGGCTGTCTTTTCTGTGTTGTTAATATTGATCAGGATTTAGGATGGTTTGATTCATCTGTTAGAAATTTTTTTTATAAATCATCTTTTCATTTGATGGTTTTGATAGCCATTAATGATTGCTCATATCCATATTAATAAGGGAAAATTACATTTTTATATTTTGGAAATGAGGTATTTCTCTTCACTCTGGCTGGAGGGCAGTTGCACCATCATAGCTCACTGCAGCCCCAAACTCCTGGGCTCAAGCAGTCCCCTACTTCAGCCTCCTGCATAGCTGGGACTACAGGCCTGCACCATCACATCTGGCTATTTTTTAATGTTTTTTTTTTTTTTTTTTTTTTTAATAGAGACAGAGTCTTACTGTGTTTCCCAGGCTGGTCATAAACTCCTGGGTTCAAGTGATTCTCCTACCCGACCCTCCCAAAATGCTGGAGTTATAAGTGTGGTCCACTGCACCGAAATCCCAAATTACATTTTAATTTTATAGGTATCTCAGTGGTTATATTTGTTCAACACATAGGTTATATATTTATCTACCAGTATGTTGGCATCTGCTGGATAATGAACTCACTAACTTTAAACAAAAGTCCCTTTTTGGACTGGAGTTTGAATATATTTTTCAGTTTGTTTGTTTTTGGGAGGGGGGTTTATAAGGTATTAACCATAGAGACAAATTTCACTTTTGCTGAACTCCCTCCTACTGCATGAAAAGGCATTCTAATTCTCCAGCCTACTTTGGTAATATCTGTTGACTTTTTATGGGCATGACCTTCAGAGACTTGGTTATTCCTCTGCTTTGGAAGATCCCTGATTGCCAAGCAATTGATACATTTGTGTTCTGCTTGATAAGAGTAAGCGTTGGTCCTCAGTTTGAGAGTTTTGCCATTTTCAGAGAAATGTTTTCCCAGACATTCTAATGTCTCAGAACCATAACTAATACTTTTCCTTATTTTAAAAAAAATTTCAAATTTGAGAAGAAAGTTGACAATCTTTCTCAATCCATGCCTTGACAGAGTAATCAAGGAACATGGTGAGGTTCCATGTGGCTGTCTTACTACATTCACCTCTCCCAGTCATAGCTCCTTATTATGTTGTCATCAGTGGTGTTATCCACACTGAGGGAGAGATTTTTACTTTCCCATCTCTTACTCTTTCTTTCTACCCCATAGTCTTTGCAGGACTCACAATATGCTTAAGAGGAAATTAAATGATGTATGTATAGGTAAGAAAAATTAAGGGATGTATCCATAAATTTGCCAATTTAAATTGAAGGTATTGGATCAAAAAAAAATTAGATGGCATTGAGACCACATTCTTGGAGGAAGAAGATACAATTCTTATATGATTTCAATGTCATAAGCAAGTGGGCCTCCAATGGAAAATCCCAGGTAAAATGACACTTTTTCTATGCTTCTTCCACTTCTAAGTTGACCCAAGAAAGTGGGTGTGATGGGTATTGTGATTTTTTCATTGATTCCATATTCTATATATACACAATTATTTTCTGCTCGTCCCTGTAAACGAAGCAAAAGATTTTGGACTTTTTTCTCCTTCCACACATCTCCACTCTGCCACCAGGAATTAATATCAGGTGTCTTTCTAAAGCATTGATCAATTTTCCCTTTGTGAACAAGTCTGTCCATATTGTTACCTTTTCCAAGAAAGAAATATGCAATTGGTTGTTTTGTACGATGCATATGTTTATATTGACCCTTGAAAGAATTTGCCAATGATTGAACATACTTTTCCATTTGCTTAGAATCTTGATCTAATTGTTGTTTTTCTGGCCAGAATAAGAGAGATGCTAGGAAATACGGTTCTGAAAATTGGTAAGTTATTCCTAATTGTTGCAAGACTTCTTGAAGCTGATCTTTCAGTTTTTTAATTGGCTTTATTAATTTGGAGGTAGGTTTAATACAAGAGAGAATGATGTTGGCCAAGATGAAATTTTGCTTTTCCTTTGGATGGGTTCTGACAGTAGATTGTTCTAAGAGAAAAGTGTATTTGTTCACTATCTCTTCCATGGTGTTTACAGCATCTTCTTGATTTTTGATAAGATATTCTAAGAGCCCAGAAAACTTGTCTGCTTTTAAAGCTACTAGGGTTTTTCGATATCTCTCTGCTTGAAGTGGCTCACTAAGCTTTGATTTATAATCTATGTTTTGTGATTCCTGTAAGGGACAAAATACATCTACATACTTGTGAAAATATCCAGCCACCTTTCTCCGAGTTTTGGCTTCTTCATTTTGCTTAATGTTGTTCCTGGGTTTTAGAAGGATGAAATATTCATCAAAAAAATCAAAGGACTTTTTCAAAGAAGATTGCAAATTAGTTAGATAAGGAATATAGTTCTTGAGGGCTAATTTAAATTCATTGCTTGGATCCCCCGGAATATTCCTACTTCCTGATATAAAATTCACCATATCTCTTCTAGATAGTTCATTTTTATCATCAAAAAAAGGAATGCGCTTGAGGATCTGGATTGTGTAAAACCCAACTTCTATCTCTCCTAGATAACCTGCTATGTTGTAAGTATCATACCTTCTTTTTGACTTCTGGTACAGCCTTTCCTTCACTTCATATTGTCTGTCTTCACTTTGCTGTTGAGAGTCTTTGAATGCCTTTGAGGCATGTTCTGCTAAATCCAAGAGGTTAATTAGAGTACAAACAGAAATGTTTCCACTTTTTTCATTTTCATCTACCCACCATCTTATTTTGCTTTTATAGACTTGACCCAGTGTATCAGAGATATAAGAATTGTCAGGTTCTATGTTTTTTGCTTGTTCTGCCCAATGTAGAGCGCTGTTGAAGTCCTTCTCTTTAAGGTAGAAATGTCTTGCCAAGGCTTGGCAAATGAATGCATTTGGATAGAATCGACGGCTCCCTTCACGCAATACATTTTCAACCACTGTATTTCCTTCATCTTTGTGTAATGCTTCAATAAATGGGGAAAACCAATTTCCTGTTCCACCTTCATGTTCATTGCGCTGTCTTGTGAGTAGGAGTGTTTGCATATCTTGAAAAAATTTGCTTTTTCCCATACCAGTATCATAAAACAAATTTTCTGTTAGCATATCCAGCATAATTTGACTTTTATTCAAGTCATAGCTTTTTTTCAATTCTTCCAGTGAGAGAAGTGCAATCAAAGGGTGAGTGATGCGTATACCACAGTAGTTTCCACATTCTATCACCTCTGTTCTTATCAGAATTGTAGAGTAGGTGCCCATCTTCTCTTCAAATTTTTCTACTCCCCAGAAAGCCTTCTTGTTTGCAATCCCTAAGAACTTTTCACACTGGGACAGTGAAATGGTGGTATCAGGCACATATGAATTAAGAAGAGTCAGAAAAGAAAAAAGCTTTGCTTCCTTGGTGGAAATATTCTGGCCTTTCAGGATATTCCTGACCACATTTTCTATGTACTCTTTACTGAAATTATTTTTCATGATCATGAAGGAATAAAAATCTTCAAAGTTTTTGTGCTGTTTTTTGATTTCATCAAATTTAAGCTCAAAGGCTCTCTGTTCTTTGAGAGATAGTTGTTGTATGACAGCAATACTGTCTGGGATATTTGCACTTTTTTTAGGATTTTGTGATCTCATGCAGTTTATGATAATCACTAGAGGCTTCTCATATCGAATGTACTTTTTAGCTACAGCTGTCTGAATAGAGGCCTGTAGAAGATACACATTATCTTGCTCTTCAAAATCATCAACAAGGAGCAATACAGGTAAGTAAGTCTGAGTCTGATGGTTTTCTGTCCCATAGGTGATTAAATTGGTTACCTGTTCTCCAATTTCAGAAAAATCCACTGTTTTATTTTTTAGTACAGCACATCTGAATTTCTTCCTTAGTTCCCAGAGAATATGCATAGCCAAGGTAGTTCCCCCACAGCCTGGATGATGATATAGATGAATAATTTTGGCACATACTACTTTAGAAGAATCTGCACAGTTTTGAATCATTGCTTCAAGTCTTTCATATTTATCTCTTTTGACAAAAGGTGAAGAATAACTCTGAGCAGAAAAGTAGAAGTTCCACCAGGATACTTTGCCGCCTCGATAGAAATCTTCTTCTTTCAATGCCTTGAATTCAAAGAATTTACTTTCGTCCTTCTCCAAAAGTGTACCTTCACACTGATTTTCACAGACAATTTCCAGAGCAGTCATGATCTCTTCTTCCTTTTTCAGAAGGACACTAGAGGAACCAGAAGATGGTAAAAGTCTCTTGAACGATTGAGTCACCGATTTTAGTTTAAGAATAGTGCCATTTATCTCCTCAAGATTTAAAGTAGAAATACATTGGCTTGAAAATTCCTGTTGCTGTTTAATTAATCTTGCTTCAAGTAGATCTTGCCAGCTCTGACATATATGTGAGTGCACGCATATACACAGTATATTTTCCATTCCTTTGAGCTCTTGGTAGAAAGCACAGAAAGTCTCAATGAGAGGGTCTCTTGGGTCATCTACAGAGGACAGTAGTAGAAATACCACCAAAAACTTTCCTGGTGGCATTATGTCTTCATGTGTAAGAAATGAAATCAGTTTCCTGACATCAGAAGCTCTTTCTCTTTGCCAGGAACTTGGATCTAAGGGCTTATATTTTTCACTGTCAAGATCTGACCTGCCATTGCAGAAAATCCAGCTGGGTTGCTGATAGAGATTCAAGGTAGAAATCTTCTCCTCTGGTGTGGTTTTCCCTTCTACATACTGACTTGGAAAGTGAAGATTTGCTATTCGGCTTTCTTTGTAAGCTTTGACCACTCCATTTTTCTCAGATTCAGGATCAAACTCCAACACAGCAAACCATTTAATTTCCCTTAGGAAATCTAAATGTTTTGTTTGATCTGGATGGCATTTATTTGTGACAAGAATGTACCGTTCATAGTATGAATTGTCTAACAAATCCCGATTTCCTGTCAACAGTTTAACTAGCTTTTGTCCCTCACTGTCTTTTTTATTTGTTTTTCCTTTGAATTTTTCTTCAGCTGCTTTCCTGGCCTCTGCCAGTTTTTTTAAATCTGATTTGAATTCTATAAAATCAGCTTTATTTTTTATAATGTTCTTAGTGCTGGTCCCAACTCGCACAAAGACTGAGAAGTTTGGACTTTGTTCCCATGTTTTGTTGTAAATTCGCATTTTAATCTGGAAATAATCACATTCACATTCGGAGTATTGTGGAATGACATCCACTTCAATAACAAATCTGTCAGACAGATTGCTATTTGGCAGTAAAACTTCCACAAATCTTGGCTCTCGAATGCAGTTCTTTGCCTTTTGGATCTGGCGGTCTTCAAAATACTGGTGTATCATCAGATTGAAGTGGTCAATGAGAGCTTCCTTGGTAACACTGGTGAATTTCACTCCAACAATTTGTCCTTGGGGTTTGTCTTTGACTCCAAAATGAATGGTACCATTGGTACGTGAATTCATACAAGCTGAAGCAAATCGGAAAACCTCATTGCTAAACTTCATCTTAATATCTTCTACTGTGGCTGTTTCTGTATTTGTGAAGGCTTTGAATTCATGTACTGGGTCAATTAAATTTCCTGGTCCTGATTCAGGCTGTAAAATAGAATGCAATTTGTAACGATATGGATTACTGAATTCATCAAAGGGATATGATGCACATGTCACTTCTGGGGATGGTGGCTGCTTCTCCTTTGTATCATTTGTTTCGTCTTCCATAAGCTCATTTTTTTGTGACTTAGAACCTTCAGCAGCTGTGCTTATTGTAACACAGAGATTAACCATATCTGTGTTCTCTTTATCCTTTTGTTTTTCTCTCCTTTCCTTTTGCATCAAAGTTTGGTTGGTAGGAACAGTTTTACCGCCTTTTCCCTTCTTATTTGTCTGAATAGAATCTTCAGAGGAAGTTCTCCGCAATTCTTTGAATAGTTCTTCTATTTGGATAGCTGGTCCATGTGTTATGCCCATATCAATAAGATCTTTTTTTTTTAACCACTTCAAGATCCTTCCATCCACATCTTGTGAAGTTAAAATTTCCCTGTGTTTTTGATGAACCTTATGACTTTCTAACCACTGATTTACATCTTCTTTTGTCCAGTCATCTGTGTTTTCTGGAAGGTTCAGTTTCTTTGCCATTCTGATACCTGTATATAGAAAAAGAAAAATGACTTAATATTTTTAAAAGCAAATTTTTAAGCAACCAATTTTTCAATAGGCAATATATACACGTGTCACAAAATTTAAAAAGTTCAAAAGGACATGCCAACTAATTATCTCCCTAAGGAAAATTATGATTACCGAGATTCAAATTAGTAAGTGCCCTATTTTCCACCATAAATGGTAGCATACTGTACATAATTCTCTTCAATTTGCTTTATTCACTAAGTGTGTATTGGGGATTCCTCCAGTCAGTATCTATAGAGATGGCTTATCCTTATTAATGGTTATTTGCTACAGTGTGTGTCAGCTGCATTATTTAAGAGTATTCAATTCTTCTTTAGCAAATATAAAAAGAAGGCTATTTAAAACTCAGTATAAGGTGGTGCCTGTGGCTCAAAGAAGTAGGGTGCTGGCCCCATATGCCAGAGGTGGTGGGTTCAAACCTAGCCCTGGCCAAAAACCACAAAAAAAAAATAAATAAATAAAAATAAAATAAAACTTAGTATAGAAGCAAGTAACTGTGGGACAGGTTTGATAGATGTAGATGAAGTAAAGAGAGGATATCAAAGTTAAGCATAATTAGGATGGGATATAAGAACCAAATAGACTATAAATATTCATGAGACACACATACACATGAGCACTTGATTCTTTTAGATCTTAATTGGGTTACTCATCAGTAACATCCATTCTGATCATTGGTAACCTTTATTCATGAAACATAAAATAAAATCCAGAGTAGCTGATCAGGCTAATTAATGACTTAGCTGTGGCCAGGCATACTTATCTCTCCACATCTCTTAGAGCAAGAGTATGTCACTGACCCTCAGGACCACTCCCATATGCTGAGCCCCTTTGGAGAGACCTCAGCTCTGTTTCTCAAAATTATAGAACTCTTGGAGAATACTGACACATCCGAGAAAAGAGAGGATACGTTAACTTGCATAACTCAAGTAATGAGATCTTTCTACCCTTTTTGTACCATATTCAAAATGTGTTACCCATTTCTTTTTTAAATTATGTATTTTAATTGATTTAATAAAGCATGTACTGCTATTCTGTTTCATGACATCTGGAATAGCTTGCTGAGTAGTGAACTTGGGGGCTACTATTATGTTGAGGTAATATTTTACATAATAATTGATAGTAACTAATTCCTGGGTAATAAAAAATGGCCTATTTGGTCTGAAAATTGGCAGACTATTATCTAAAAAGTTAATAGCCAACCAATAGCCAACTAGGATACAGATATATAGCAATGATTAAAAAAACAAAATCCAAATAATATTATAATAATCAGCTTTAAGTATGATCCAAAGATATGAATCAGTTCAATAAACCATCTTTTTTTTCTTTTTTGAGACCAAGTCTCAAGGTGTTATCCTGGGTAGAGTACCGTGGTGTTACAGCTCACAGCAACCTCAAACTCTTAGGCTTAAGCAATTCTCTTGCCTCAGCCTCCCAAGTAGCTGGGATTATAGGCACCCGTCACAACGTCCGGTTATTTTTTGGTTGTAGTTGTCATTGTTGTTTGGCAGGCCTGGGCTGGACTCGAACTTGCTGGTGCCGGTGTATGTGGCTGGCACCTTAGCCACTTGACCCATAGGCGCTGAGCCACCAAACTTATTTTTATTATGAGAGAAATAAAATTAACAAAGGAGACAGCCTGGAGAATGATGGCAAATAGATATATAGTTCCATTTTCATGAACGAATATACAGAAATAGTGCCTTTCAGTAGCAGACAGAAACTCAGAATTAGAATTTACTTTCTCTTT
Organism: Perodicticus potto; assembly: GCA_963574655.1. Taxonomy (NCBI): domain Eukaryota; kingdom Metazoa; phylum Chordata; class Mammalia; order Primates; family Lorisidae; genus Perodicticus; species Perodicticus potto. Next base: position 15,463 of record CAUYRH010035871.1, read on the forward strand.
CAGACATGGAGATGCTAAGCCATGTCCAAGTTTAAGCTATTTTTTTTTTTTTTGGTTATGTAACAACTACATGCACAAAAAGTTAATAAAGAAACATACCTTAGAGCTGTATTAATACAAAATAGGCAAAAATATACCAAATTAATAAAAAATTCACCTCCCCTACAACCCAACAATCAGAAATCAGAAGATTTAATTCCTTCCCCAAAAGTTAATTGTATGAAGTTTCTTTCAGCAATTTGCATTACAGAGATTATTAAGAAGCTCATATTTAAACTGGAGAGAGAAAAAAGTGGGGAGAGGGAGACAACATTGGTTTAAGCGTGCTAATTTCTTCTGAGACTCTATCAAACTTAAAAACTTCTGTGCACCAAAGGACACAATCCACAGAGTGAAAAGGCTACCTATGGGATTGGAGAAAATGTTTGCAAATCATGTAATATCTAGAACATGGAAAGAACTTCTGTAACAATAAGGAACAATTTCCAACAATGGGGAAATACCCAAATAACCCAAATAAAAAATGAGCAAAAAACACTATGGTAGTTCCTCAAAAAATTAAAAATAAAGACTATTATGTGTTCCAGCAACCCCACTTCTGGGTATATATTCGGAAGAATTACAAGCAGGATCTCAAAGTGATATTTACACATCCATCCACATTCATAGCAGCATTATTCACAATACTAAGTGGTGACACAACTCTAATGTTCATTGGCAAAGGAATGTATAAAGTAAGTGTGGAATATATATACTATGGAATATTATTCATCCCTACAAAGGATGAATGACATGAATGAATTTTGATGACATTTTGCTAAGTGAAGTAAGATAGTCACAAAAAGACATTTATACGTGCATATGAAGTATCTAAAGTAGAAAGACAAAGTAGAATGATGATCACCAGGGGCTGAAGGGATAGGGAAATGAGGGAGTTGTTGTTTAATGGGAATAGACTTTAGTTTTATAAGATGAAACAGTTCTGGGGATTTGTTGTACAATGACGTGAATATACTTTACACTGATGAACTTTACACTTGAAAATGTCAGAGATAATAAATTTTATGATGTGTGAGTCTTTTTTTTCATTTTGAGACAGGCTCTTGTTTTGTTGCCTGGATTAAAATAGAGTGATGTCATCATAGCTCACTGCAACCTCAAACTCCTCAGCTCAAGTGGTTCTCCTGCTTAAGCCTTGAGAATAGCTGGGACTACAGATGCATGCCACCATGCCTGGCTAAATTTTCTATTTTTTTTTCATAGAGATGGGGTCTCACCCTTGCTCAGTCTTGTCTCAAATTCCTGGCCTCAAGCAATCCTTCTGCATTAGCCTCCCAAAATGCTAGGATTATAGGCTAGCATAGAGTCACCATGCTTGACCATTATGTGTTTTAAGAAAACAGCTAAAAAAGCAAACAAGATAAGTTCATTTTGAAAGCAGGCAGTTAAAAAAAAATAACCAAAAGACAATGACAAGGGCTGACTAGCTAGATTAGAAACAAAAACAAAGAGGAAAGTGATACTTTAAAAGTGTGTGCTGGCTCTATTCTAGGAATATGGAGTAAATGAACTTTGTCGTATTTCTTCATTTTCCTAAATGTAAATAAAACCCTTGAAATATATATACATATCTGTGTCTGTGTGTATATATGTGTATATATATTTATTTATTTACTGTGAAACACAAAATACAACAATCAAAATTAAAAATTTAGTGAATGTTTTCAATGGCATAATGAAAGAGACAGAAGAATAAATCAGTAAACAGGAAGATAGAACAATATAAATAATATAATCTGTTCAGGTAGAAAATAGACTGATAAAAAATAAACAGGGTATCAAGTACCGTGGGACTATAACAAAAGATTTAACTTTCATGTTTTTGGAGTCCTGGAAGGAAAGAAGAAAGAGGATGGGGCTGAAAAAGTACTTGGAGAAATAGTGCCTGAAAACTCCCTACATTTTGCACAAAACAAACTGCTAGCAAGATCAATCCAAAGAAATTCGTCATGAGACACATCACAGTCAAACTTTTGAACACTATTATAAAAACAAAGAAAAATATTCTCCACTTATACATGAAAAATAATTTAAATGACATTCGATTTTTCTTTAGAAGCTATGGAGGTTGGAATGAAGTGGCAGAATATTATTCAGACACTGAAAGAAAAGAACTGTCAATCCAGAATGTTACATCCAGCAAAAATATCCTTAAGAAATGAAGGGGGAAATAAACATATTCTCAAATGAGGAAAAATTAAGGAATTCATTGCCAGCAAACCTACTCTGAAGTAATGCTTACAGGATGCTTTCTAAATAAAAAGGAAATGGTACGAGAAGGAAACTTAGAACATTAGAAAGGAAAAAAGAAATAGTAAGCAAAAATATTGGTAAATATAATGGTCTTTCCGCTCTTCAGTTTTTTAAATTATGTTTGATGGTTGAAACGAGGTCTGAAATGGTTGTAAATGTATGTAGTGGAAATATTTGATATAATTATAAGAGATAGGATAAAAGGATATAAAGGGAATTGAAATTTCTGTACTTCACTCAAACTGGCAAAGTAACACCAGTAGATTGTCATAGTGATGTATATATAATGCAACATTAAGCAGATATTAAAAAGCTAAGCTGGGGGTGGTGCCTGTGGCTCAAAAAAAAAAAAGCTAAGCTATACAAAGTGATACACTGAAAGGCACTATAGATAAAAAGGGAATGTAAAAACTTTCAAGTCACACACAAGAAAATAAGACAGAGAAAGGAAAAACAGAGAGAACCAACATAACAACAGAAAAATGGCTGACTTAAACCCTAACATAGCAATAATTACATTAAATATAAATGACCTAAAAATAGAGATTAAAACACAGAATTGGTAGAGTGTATTAAAACATGACCTAACTATATCACGTTTAGAAGACATTCACTTGAAATATAATGATATAGATAGGTTAAAAGTAAAAGTATAACTAAAGCTATGTCATGCAAATATTAATTAATAGACACAGAAGTAGCTATATTAATGTCAGATAAAATAGACTTCAGTGTAAAAAAATTATCAGAGACAGAAAACCATTATGTAATGTTGACAGGATCATTTCAAAAAGATGGCATAGCAACCCTAAAAGCGTACACCTCAAAGAAGTTGCAAAATGTGTGAAGCAGTCACTGATACAACTTTTCAGTTTCAGAAAAGTCCACAATTATAGTTGGAGACTTTAAACTTTTATCTTAACATTTGCTATAACAACTAGACAGAATAATAGTGAGAATACAGAGACATTCAACAATACCATCAACCAATAGGGTCTAAACTACATATATAAAACACTCCATCTAACATCAGCAGAATATAATTCTTTTGAAGTGCTCAAGATAGACCATATCCTAAATGATAAAGTGAACTTCAATGAATTTATTTTTTTTAATCATTTTACTTTTTTCCCTTTTATTATTTTTTAATTTATTATTATTATTTTCTTTTATTTTGCACATTGATGCATTTATGGGGTTCAGTGTACTGCTTTGATATACAATTGGAAATGCTTACGTTGAACTGAGTAATGCATCCAGCACAATTATACTCATTTCTTTTTTTTTTTTTCTTAATGTTGTTCGAGATTCATTGAGGGCACAAGAAATGAGGTTATACTGATTGCATTTGTTAGGTAAAGACCCTCCTACAATCATGTCTTGCCCCCAAAAGGGGTGGTTCACACCAAAACCCCATCCCCACACTCCTTCTCTCTCTCTGGTCTTCCTTTCCCCAACCCTCAGTCCTTCTTTCTCTCTCTGCTCTCTTCTTAATCATTTTGAAATGTACCATTGCATCATGCACATTAGGTGAGGTCCCCCCAAATAACTTCCCTCCTCCCATATCCTCCCTCCCCTCTCTCTCCTCTTCCCTTCTACTTTCTGGACTATAGTTATGTTTTGCTATTCATATGACTGTGTAGGTGATTATATATTGATTTGATAGTAGTATTGAGTACATTGTATACTTTTTTCCATTTTTTTTTAAATTAAATCATAGCTGCGTACATTAGTGCAATCAAGGGGTACAGTGTGCTGGTTTCATATACAATCTGAAATGTTTTCATCCAACTGTTTAACATAGCCTTCATGGCATTTTCTTAGTTATTATATAAAGACATTTGTATTCTGCCTTTAGTAAGTTTCGCCTGTACCCTTCTAAGATGCACCATAGGTGTAGACCCACCAATTACCCTCCCCCCACTGCAACTTCCCCTCTCTTACCCCTTTCCCTATATTCTTGTGCTATAGTTGGGTTATAGCCTTCATATGAAACCTATAAATTAGCTTCATAGTAGGGCTGAGTACATTGGGCACTTTTTCTTCCATTCTTGAGATACTCTGCTAAGAAGAATATGTTCCAGCTCCATCCATG
>CAUYRH010035872.1:0-29208 GCA_963574655.1 Perodicticus potto
AATTATTATTTTTTTTTAATTTATTTATTTTCTTTTTTGGTTGCAGTTTGGCCCGGGGCTGGGTTTGAACTCGCCACCCTTGGAATATGAGACTGGCACCCTATTCACTGAGCCACAGACACCACCCCTAAGTGAATAAATATAATAAATACTGTATTACATTTGACCTATCAATCACAATTTTGAGAATTTACTCTAAAAAATAATCACAAGAAGAAAAAAAAAAAAAACAGAAAAAGGGTGGCACTTATGGCTCAGTGAGTAGGCCACCAGCCCTGTATACCAAGGGTAGTGGATTTGATCCCGGCCCCGGCCAAATTGCAACAACAACAACAACAACAACAAAATCAGATACATACACAAAAATGTATTTGGAAGGGTGTTTATCATATAAATGATTATGATGGTAAAAGGACAAGAACAATAAATTACACGGTATTGGTTAAATAACTGATAATCCGTAGTACAACCACTTAAAAGAATACTAGGTACCTACCAATGATGATGTGGCAGATACACGTATTTATTTATTGACATGGAGAGGTTTTATGATGTACTTTTAAGTTAAAAAGGCAAGTTATGCAACAAAATGTAATTTATGATATGACTTTGGAAGGAAAGAGTTCTCTGTACATCAGATTCCCTATGAATATGTGTGCATACTAACTCAGATGTAGACACGTTTAGGAGGTAGAATTGTAGGGAATTGTAATGGTTTCTATGCATTTCTATGTTTTCTGGGTTTTTAAATGAAATAAAGGTGATTCATTTGGATGATAATGATGAAGGCAAAATTTATGTTATCTTCATGTCCGACATTTTACTATTCTCTGAAAAGTATTTACTTTATTTTTTTGTTTTTGTTGTTGTTTGTTTGTTTGTTTTTTGAGATGAGCTCTCGCTGTGTTGCCCAGGCTGACCTTGAATTTCAGGGCTCAAGAGATTCCCCCTTACCTCAACCTGTTTGTTGTTTTATATTCTTACTTCACTCTAGTCCGTAATCTTATTTAATTTAATTTAATTTATTTATTTATTGAGACAGAGTCTCACTGTATTGCCCTTGGTAGAGTTCTGTGGCGTCACAGTTCACAGCAATCTCCAACTCTTGGGCTTACATGATTCTCTTGCCTCAGCCTCACATGTAGCTGGGACTACAGGCCCCTGACACAATGCCCGGCTATTTTTTTGTTGTTGCATTTGTCATTGTTGTTAAGCTGACCTAGGTTGGGTTCAAACTCTCCAACTTTGGTGTATGTGGCTGGCGCTGTAACCACTGTACTATGGGTGCCGAGCCTCGTCTGTAATTTTAAATCATATTATTTAAAATGAAGCAAAAGTGGCTGGGTGCCTCTAATTCAGTGGTTAAGGCACTGAGTTTGAACCCAGCCTGGGGCTGCTAAACAAAACCAAACACAAACAAAAAACAGCCGTGCGCTGTGGTGGGCTCCTATAGTCCCACCTACTAGGGAGGCTGAGGCAAGAAAATTGCTTAAGCCCAAGAGTTTGAGGTTGCTGTGAGCTGTGATGCTTCGGCACTCTACTGAGGGTGACAAAGTGAGACTCTGTCTCATAAAATAAGGCTCCGTGCCTGTAGCACAGTGGTTATGGCTCCGGCCACATACACCAAGGGTGGTGGGTTTGAACCCAGCCCGGGCCAACTAAATAACTGCAACAAAAAAATAGCCGGGCATTGTGGTGGGTGCCTGTCGTCCCAGCTACTTGGGAGGCTAAGACAAGAGAATCGCTTAAGCCCAAGAGTTTGAGGTTGCTGTGAGCTGTGTGTGACACCAGGCACTCTACTGAGGGTGACATAGTGAGACTCTGTCTCAAAATAAATAAATAAATAAAAACTAAATAAAATAAAATAAAATAAAATGAGGCAAGAACTTCTCTCCCTCTCCCTCAAGGAGCAAATCTTTCCTGTACTTTCTGGCGTGAAAGAGCTGCGGGATGGGTGGGTCAGTGGTGTTTCAGGTCAGAACGCTCTTGTTTTGGCACCTGTTTCAACACAATCACCCTGGGCAATTCTAGGGAATAAAGAGTTTTTTCAACGTGTGTGTGTGTGTGTGTGTGTGTGTAACATTCTGAAAAATTATCTAATAAAACAATAAAACAAAACTGTAAGTTAGCTGTTAGGAATTGGTGTGTATACATATACTTTCAGACAGAAGTCCTGAAACTAAGCCAGAGTACAGACTATATGTAATATCAGATTATTTTTTCTTGCTCTTTTCTGTGGTTTTTTTTGAGACAGAGCCTCAAGCTGTCACCTTGGGTAGAGTGCTGTGGCATCACAGCTCACAGCAACCTCCAATTCCTGGGCTCAAGCCAGTCACCTGCCTCTGCCTCCCAAGTAGCTGGGACTACAGGCACCCGCCACAACAACTGGCCATTTTTTGGTTGCAGCCATCATTGTTGTTTGGTGGGCCCGGGCTGGATTCGAACCTGCCAGCTCAGGTGTACGTGGCTGGCACCTTAGCCCGTTGAGCCACAGGCGCCGAGCCTTTCTGTGTGTTTTGTAGGTCACATCAACGTTTGCAGTTACTCTCGTGTTTCAATCCAAGTAAGGTACCCTATCAAGATACCTTTTAATATTCCTGTTGAAAAGATAGACTACATGGGATTACAGGGATTGAGAAAGGCTGAGTACGTGAAGAAGAAATGCCAGTTCTCCAGCCATGTAATTTGACGTTTTAAATAACACGTCTTTTAACCAACGAAGAAGATATAGGGTAGAGTAGAAAGAGAAACCACTTTTAAATGCAGGATACAGACAGGAGGAAAGAATCTTAGGAGTGAAATATCTTAGTAGCATCTGGGTTTTTTAAGGTACTTTGTATGTGTTGGGGCTGAGCAACTGATACCCCCAAACTTGGCACTTTCACATGCCCAAAGTTCTCTCTGACCTTCACAGGCAACCTCAGGTTTTCCCGCGGCCCTCAGAATTGTATGGAAGAATTTAATACTTTGAAAGAATGTAGGCTCCCGTGGATGTCTTTTCTGTCACGTGGGTGTGCAAACGTGCAGATGAGGAAGGAATAAAGGTGTGTGTACTCCAAAGTGTATGCTCTTTTGATCAACCAACTATTTTTAGTGATATTAACTCTAAATTGCTGAGGAATCTTGCACCCTTTCCTGGTTTGCTAGTAAATAATTGGGCTAAAAGCTTACTTTAAAAAGTCTAAAGAAAGATAACTAATAAGTAGCTCAGATAGGCTCAGTAGGATGAGTAATTTGCTGTAACGTCTGATGCTAGGTTCTGAGAACAGGATTTCTAGAGCAGGAGTCATTGGGGAGGTAAAATAAAGGATGATCAATTCCTTTATTTACACTTTTGTTCTTCACCAAGAGAAATGCTGGTTACTGCAAAAGTGTATGGGTATCTTCGTATTTTTCTGCAAGTTTGATATTATTATTTATGTCCTCCCATTTCCTACAGAGGAAGGAAGGAAGAGAATGTAGTGATAAACTAGACAAAGGGAGTGGTTAAGTGGGCCGAGGTGTTTCCAGTATTTGTCTACTGTAAAGGAAATCACACTCTGGCACATAACTGGGGCAAAGTATTCACTACTCAGCACTTCAACCACAGGTGACAGGGTCACCATCATAGCATCATTGTGGCGGCTGTGAGGACACCAGTGGATTTACTGTGAATGAGATAGATTGGATACACTGGCTCCCAGCTGCATTTCACTATTTTGTCCACAATCTGAGGGCTATCTAAATAATTTTTAATTTGCTCCCAGACCATCTCAATTTCCACAGTGACTTTTGCTCTTTACAACCAGATAAACTTAGTGTCATTATGAGTGGCCAAAGGTTAACTGAGAAAAGTAATAACCAAGAATTAAGAAAATAGGTATAAAAATGAAAGAAGAAAAATATATATTTATTTTGAATAGTGGCCTGACCAGGAAGCAATATGGCTCCAGAGTAGAATTAAAAGAGATAAATATAGGAACACAGTTGATGGAACAGAAACAGCAATTGAAAGAGCTCAATGAGAATGTGGTTCTAGAGGCCATTATATTTCTAAAATTGAGAGTGATAAACATATTAAGTGTCCTTTATTCTAGGGACCTTTCAAAAGACAGAATTGCTGTTCTTGAGAATTGAGCCCTCCATCCTCAGAGTCTGTCCTGGTCTTTTTCACACAGTGTCAAGAGAAGGATACATCTAAAGTTGATAGAATTACGGTAACTCCCTCCATGGCTGTAGTAAAGTTAGATCCTGATGACTGGAGCAAAACACAATAGCTCACTTCCAGAGAACTGTGATCTTCTCATAAAACAGTTGGCATTGCCTGAAAGGGAGGTATTGTTGGTAGGTAAGCCAGTATCCTAGGGGCTGGTACTTGGCCAGCATCTCATATAACAATCATGCTGCCCATCCACTTTTGTTTGTTTTTCCAGGCAAAAATGACTGCAACACATTTGGGAGCCAGTGCAAGAACTCTGCCATTGTAATGTACTGACTTGCTCTCGGTAATGAGATATTCTAAATTACCACCCTAGACAACAATGCCCAACTTAAAAAATATACAAAAGCTCAGTAAAAAGCTCAGTTGGCCAAGAGTTTATTTTTATAATACTTTGGTAAAGTGATCACTAGTTATTTTTGGAGGAGGGAGTAGATTTGGGGTGTTGCCAAAGAGGAAAAAAAAATCCATACTTCTGTAAATATTTTAACTTCCTTTTGCCAGGCAGCTCTGATTTAGTGAGATACACAACAGGTTAAGTTTCAAAACACTTAGATACTAACTGTGTTATGTCACGGCAAGTTTTTAATCTCCTTGAGGCCCAGGTCAACCATCTGTAAAATGGGGATAGTGTTACAAAATAATGTTTGGAACTCGTCCCTAGCATAAACAATAAGAACAACAAAAACAAAAAACAACAGAGCAGCAAATATCCCTTCAATCCTATTTTCTTCTCATTTTCTGTTGTCACTCTAGTTTCTAAAAAGAAGAACTTTCTGTATCCACTTTTTGTAAAATTTGAAAAAATATTAAGGGAGTACAAATGTTTTTGTTGTATGGATAGCTTCTGTAATGCCTGAGTCAGGGCTATTAGTGAACCCATTACACAAACAGTGTTCATGGTACCTGTTAGCTGGGGTTTTGCCTTTCCCCTGCTTGAGTTCTAAGCACTTTAAGTTCCCTCTGTGCACATGTGTGCCCCTCAATTAGTTCCAAGTTATTAGAGAGTACATTTGGTATTCGTTCTTGAGATACTTCACTTACGATAATACTCCCCAGTTCTGTCCAAATTGCTGTAAAAGACAAGTCATCGTCTTTTATGGCTGAGTAGTGCTCCATGGTAGACATATGCCACATTTTGTTAACCCACTTAGGACCTGATGGACACTTGAGTTCATTATACATCTTTGCAATTGTGAATTGTGCTGCATTAAACATTTGAGTGCAGGTGTCTTTTTGATAAAACGACTTCTTTTCCTTTGAGTAGATACCCAGTAGTGGAATTTCTGGACAAATGGTAGGTCTATTTTTAGTTCTTTGAGAAATCTCCATACTGTTTTCTATGGAAGTTGTACTCATTTGCAGTCCCGCCAACAGTGTAGAAGTATTTCTTGCTCTTTGCGGCCATGCTGGTCTCTGTTATTTTTGAATTTTTTAATAAAAGCCATTCTAACAGGGTAAGGTGATATCTCTGTGTGGTTTTAATTGGCATTTTGCTAATGATTAGTGGTGTTGAACATTTTTCCATATGTTCCTTGACTATTTGTCTGTCTGCTTTTGAAAAACTTTTCTTCATATCCTTTGCCCGCTTTCTAATGGGGTATTTTTTTGTGCTGATTAGTTTGAGTTCTTTGTAGATTCTAGATATTAGCCTTTTATCAGATGGATAGTTGCCAATATTTTCTCCCTTTCTATAGGTTGTCTACTTGCTCAGTTGATCATTTTCTTTCTTTCTTTTTTTTAAATTTCAGGTTAATTTGAAGGTACAAAAATATTAGATTACAACGTTTGCATCGGTGTGGCAAAATCCCTCTTATAATTGTGTCCTGCCCCCAAGAGCTGTGCCATACACCCTAACATTGTGCCCAGTAAGTGGGAGCACACCCATCTCCTTCCTTCTCCCCTCCCCCCTCATTCCTCCTCCCCCTTCCTTGAATTGATTTGAGTTTTTCTCTTATGTGGGCATGTATCAGATCGTTACTGGCTTCCTATTAGTTTGAATACATTGGATACTTGCTTCTTTATTCTTGTGAAACTTTGCTAAAAAGAATGTTTCAACTCCATCCAGGTTAATACAAAATATGTAAAGTCTCCATCTTTTGCACATTTGATATCTAGAAGAGCTTTTCCTACGTTCTCTTCTAGCATTCTCATGGTTGCACGTCTTACATTTAACACTTTTCTGCTTCTGTTGATTATGGCACATAATTTTTAAAACGACTCAGTGAGATACTATACATGAAAGCATGTATTGACCGCAAGGCACGATACTACTGTAAGAACTGTGGGGATCATGCTTGTTTTTCTTGGAGTTGATGTTGATTCTGGGGTGCTGGAGAGATGTGGGAGAAGTTCCACCCCAGCTCTACCCCATTTCCTCAGGTCTGGGAGGCTAGAAGAAGAGGAAGGAGTGAATCCTGAGTTGGCCATTCCCATCCTCCTTGAATATAAAGGAAAAAAACGGGCAACGTGCGGTGGGTGATACCTGAAATTCTAGCACGTTAGGAAGCCAAGGTGGGAGAATTGCTTGAGGCCCGGAATTTGAGACCAGCCTGGCCAACATAGTGAGACCACATATCCCTAAAACAAACAAACAAAAAAATCACTAGCTAGCTATGGTGGTGCATATTTTTAGTACTAACTGCTTGGGAGGCTGGCAGGAAAAGGTCTAAAAGTTTAGAAGTGGAGTGAGATGTGATTGTGCCACTGTACTCAAGCCTAGTCATAGAGTGAGACTTTGTCTCTTAATATAATTAATTAACTTAAAAGAAAGAGAGGAAAAATTATTTTCAAGTCCCCCCATGAAGTAGGGGTCCTTGCCTCTGAAGGTCAGAGAAATTGATTATCCATCTAGGTTTTTCCAAACTTTGCTTCTTTATCTAGTTTGTGGTGTCTAATATAATAGCCACTAGTGATCTGTAGTTATCGAACTCTAGAAACATGATCAGCTGACCAAAACTGAGGTGTGCTGTAAAGGAAAATACATGCCAGATTGCAAAAACAAGAGTAAAGAAAAAACAAAGAATATAAAATATCTTGTTAATATTTTTTACATTGATTATATGTTATAATGATAATACTTTAGACATAGATTTATGCAAAATATATTGTTAAAATAAATTTTATCTGTTTCATTTGTCTTTTTCAAATGTGGCTACTATAAAATTTACAGTTTTATATTTTGAATCACTTTATATTTCTATTAGATAGTGCGGGTCTAGGTAGTCAGAGGGGGAAGTGAGACCAGAGTTCTAATGGCCTTATTTACATGTCTCTTTCTTTCCACTTCTCAGACTCCATCTACTCTCATGCAGTCCAATTTTTGAGGAGCCAGTTCTTTTCTGTAATATTCTGAAATTTAAAAAACTAAATGAAAAGGCTCAGTGCCTGTGGCTCAAGTGGCTAAGGCACCAGCCACATACGCCTGAGCTGGTGGGTTCAAATCCAGCCCAGGCCCGCCAAACAACAATGACGGCTGCAAACAAAAAATAGCCGGGCGTTGTGGTGGACGCCTGTGGTCCCAGCTACTTGGGAGGTGGAGGCAGGAGAATCACTTGAGCCCAGGAGTTGGAGGTTGCTGTGAGCTGTGATGCCACGGCACTATATCCAGGGCGACAGCTTGAGGCTCTGTCTCAAAAAAAAAGAAACAAAAGAAAGAGAAATAGGGAGACTATTTCATCATGTTTGTAGCACATAGCACCATGTGGACAGTTGGTATTCATTCATTTAGTCAATTAATCATACATCTAATTTTAGTTTTTTAGCTACCGTCTTACTTCATCGTCTAGGCCAAGGGGCAGTGGCACCCTCATAGTTCACTGCAAGCTTGAACTCCTGAGCTCAAGGGATCCTCCTGCCTCCTGAATAGTTGGGACTACCGGTATGCACCACTATGCCTGGCTAATGTTTATTTATTTAGAAATGGCCTCTCTATGTTGCCCAGGCTGGTTTTCTACTCCCAGCCTCAAGAGGTCCTCTCACCTGAGCCTCCAAAAGTGCTGGGATTACAGGGATGAACCATGGGAACTGGCCATGCATTCAATCAAAATGGGGAATAGAGAAATTTGATCATCTCAAATCTTGAAAAAAACAGATATACTAAGAATGAGTGATTTCTCTTTTCACTCATATGAGTTCTGAAAAGGAAGATATAGACTTTGTACTATCCTGTGTATAAATCATTCATTAAAACCTTATTTTATTTGATGATTATTTGCAGGCATTTTTTATCTACCTTCTGAAAGTTTAGATGCCTTGAGGACAAGATATGTGCTTTGTATCTGATAGGTGCTTAGTAAATGTTGCTGAATATAATAGGTAAAATAAATGATATAATTAGTCTATCAATTTATCTTTCTGACCAAAATTAAAGTTTTAAACTTTATAAAAGGATGTATCATTGATTTGATGATGATTTATGCTTTTAAAAAACTGTGGCTTGGGCAGTGGCCACATACAGCAGGCTGGTGGGTTCAAACCTGGCCTGGGCCAGCTGAACAGCAATGACAACTACAACAAAAAAATAGCCCCGCATTGTGACGGGCACCTGTAGTCCCAGCTAGTGGGGGAGCTGAGGCAAGAGACTTGCTTGAGCCCGAGAGTTTGAGGTTGCTGTGAGCTGTGACAACACAGCACTCTACTGAGGGTGACATAGTGAGACTCTGTATCAAAAAAAAAAAAAAAAAAGAAAAGAAAAGAAAAAGAAAGAAAAAAAAACTGTGGTTTGTGGCTTAAGATACATTCTGTTGTCTTTTATCTGGTTAAAAAAATCTTATTTTTCCCACTGCTTCACTTGATTAGCCTTAAAAAAAAAAAATCCTATTTTTAAGTCACCTCCAAAAGTAACTAATTTGAGAGTGGATAAATTCTTCTCAGAGTAAGTCTTGGCTGATGAAGAGACATTCCTAACGTGAAATCCCCACCTAACTTTTGTCATCTCAGCAACAAATTAAAAACTATCCCAGGAACAAACCCATCCACCCTGTATGAAATAAGAGAACATCAAAGAAAAAACGACAATCGTGTTCACCTGGCGGATCTGGACTGAAACTCGGCGGGGAGTGGGGCAGGTCAGAGGGGAACAGTGAGCACGCGGCAGGCTCCGGGCCCAGCAAACCCCAAGAGTCTGCACAGCCTCAGCCTCATCCTTCTGGAAGGGAGGGCGTGGGGGAGGGGCTGAGCTGGGCTGCGGGGATCAAAGCGAGGCAGTGTGAACCCGCTGGGGCACTGTCTGCTCTTTGAGCAGAGATAATAGAGTCCTCTCTGCGGTGAAGGAATGCACATACAGAGGAAGATTTAGAAACACAACAAACCCGGAGCCAGTCAGATTCCTTTATTTCATACTTCAAACTCATCGGGCTTATCCTCACTTCAGCATCACCCTGTGTTGAATTACAGGGCTGGGAAATAGAAGGGTCTCCAAGCTGAGTGTTTTTCAGACTGTGGGTTGCCATTCCTTAGTGTGAGGAAATTAATTCAATGGGTGGAGATTTGCATTTAAAAACGGAAATAAAATAAAGCGGAAAGTAGAAGGAATTTTATGTAATAAGGATAAATATTGTTTTATGAAATCGTTATTCTGTCGGCTGGGCTGTGTGGTGTGTGTGTGTGTGTGTTCAGTACAGGGAACATATATTTTATCGTGGGTCTCAGTCAAACCAGGGAACTCAGTGAAAACTGGTGCAGCCTTCCTTTTTGCGTTAGTATTGAGGGATACTGAAATCAGTCCTAGAAGATGAGGCCTTCAGAAACGAATTTCATAGCTAATTCCCAGTTGTCGTATTCCTCCTGGATTCTACAAAGACAGAAAATGTCACAGACATATGCAGCCCCTCAACAGGGAAAAGCTCCAGGACCAGGCATGACATTCTGCGGAAGCTAATGCTGTTTTTCAGAGACCCAGGGCAACCTTCCTTTAAAGCCCCTAATTAAGGAGAAGGAATGAAAAAGAAAAAAAACAACAAAAAAAGAGATAATAACATGCCTTTTACCTTTGAGGCTGTGACTTGGCCACTGTTCATAGACAGCCAAAAAGCCTGAGCTCTAGTTCAGGAACGTCTGGGACCGTTTGGGGGAAGGGGGTAAGGCAGAGCCATTCAGATACTTCTCCTTACTCTCAACTCTGCTTTCAGCTTACCTTTCTTGCCTTGATTTATTTCTTGAAATTTTAGTCAAAATTTGGTTTACAAGCTGCTTTATGAGTTAAAAAACAGATGGGAGTGAATAGAGCAGGAACCACACAGAGAAGAGGGCAAGAACAAAAATCAAAGATTCTGGCTAAAGGTGAGAGCGTCTCTTGATCCACTGTAGATAACCACCAGGGAGGGAACAAACAGCCTGATTTCCATCTCTAAGTCTCAAGGAATTAAGCCTAAAATTCCAAGTAGATAAAGGAAGGGTCTTCTTTAAGAATAGACTTCAGTATGTTCTCTAAAGCCTGAAGGGCAAGAAGAGAGTTGGGGGTGGGGGGTGTTCCCTAAAAGAAATGCTAGTTGAGTCCAATACAACAGCAGATCTCTTCCCATTCAGATACAAAAGAAAGTCTTTAAGGTTTTAGGGTGGTGTGGCCACTCACAATGCCGGTTAAAGAGTAGCAAACTTCTTTATCACCCCAAGAAATCAAAGTAAACCTCGAGAAACCTAAGCTGTAGGAAATCCCGCTGCTCAGATAACACATCCAGGGCCGCAGCAAAGCAGCACTGTTTCTTTCAGGCAGCCCGGCTTAACCCTGAGCAAACCTTCCCTCAGAGTTCAGCTCCCCAAAACAGACATTCTGTCAACTGTGTCAGAGACAAGGGTTTTAGCCATAATTATGGTCTGCTAATCTGGTGTAGCTTTAGTTAAACAAACAGAACCAGCACATTATCATTAGGGAGGCAACATAGTTTCTCTCTCCCGCACAGGGCACTGCTCTGGGAAAGAGAAGGCTGTTGAGGAGTCTGGGGCCCTTGCCAGCTGTGCCTCTATCTCATCTTCTAGGAGTTCAGTTTCTCCAAATGAAGAAGTGTGCGCCACCCTCCCCATTCACAGAGTTGCTGAAAAAAAGTCAAAAAGGCAGTGTTGAAACATGTCATAAGTAGGCACTGAGTTGTTTCTGATGAGTTTGTCCTCTGCTGATCTTTCTGTCCCACCATTCCTGGGAAGCTGGCGTGTGCTGGCCCTTCTCTACTCCGGTTAGCCCAGTCTGAAGACTTGGGGCCGTGCTGTCATACTTTAGATGCAGAGGAGTATTTGGAGTTTAAATGGTTGCCCTCAGAGTATTCATTCTAACAACCTCCTCACATGCCTCGGAATGTTTTATGAAGGAAATTTCAGTTAGCTGAAAGCTGAATATTAAAGATAAATTTGGGTTTTTATTTTGTTTTGTTTTGAGGCAGAGTCTCATATCACCCTGGGCAGAGTGCTGTGGCGTCATCATAGTTTACATAGTTTGGGCTCGGTCGATCCTCTTGCCTCAGCCTCCTGAGTAGCTGAGACTGCAGGTGCCTCCCAGAATGCCTTGCTAGTTTTTCTACTTTTAGTATAGATGGGGGTCTTACTCTTGCTTAGGGTGGTCTCCAACTCCTGAGCTTAGGCGGTCCACCAGCCTTGGCCTCCCATAGTGCTAGAATTATAGGCATGAGCCACTGTGTCTAGCTCTTAAAGATAATTTTGAGAAAAAGCTAAGCCAATATTTCCTTTAAATCATAATAGGCCGGGCGTGGTGGCTCACACCTGTAGTCCCAGCGCTGTGGGAGGCCGAGGCAGGTGGATTTCTAGCGCTCACAGTTCGAGACCAGCATAAGCATGAGTGAGCCAGAGCAAAAGACCCCGTCTCTACCACCAGGAAAGAACACCGCCGGGCGTTGTGGCAGGCGCCTGTAATCCCAGCTACTTGGGAGGCAACTGGCAAGAGGAATCAATATAAGCAAGGACAATGTAAAAAAAAAAAACAAAAAAACAAAAAAACAGGAAAACTAAGAAGAGTGCAAGCCAACTGAAATAAAAGCAAAAAAAAAAAAATCATAACATAATGGCAATATTCACCTCGTTCTGAGCCCCTTCGAGTGAACTTGCTTTCTCCTTCCCTCCCTGCTGGCATCCCTTTCTCTCTCTCCGGCTTCCTTCCTTCTTCCCCTCTCTCTCTCTTCTCTCCATTTCTTCCTTCCTTCTTTATCAAATCTTTCTGAATGTCTAACACGTGCTGGGTTGTCTCCAGCACCATCTGTCCTCTAGAAGCTCATTTTAGTGGGCAATGTAGATAAATATCAAAATGTTGAAAGCAAATGTCATTATAAGTATCAAAGGATAAAATTAGGCTGGGTGAGGTGGCTCACACCTGTGATCGTAGCACTTTGGGAGGCCAAGGTGTGAGGACTGCTTGAACCCAGAAGTCTGAGATTAGCCTGGGAAAGAGTGAGATCCTGTCTCTACAAAAGATAGAAAACTTGGCCTGATGTGGTGACACATGCCTGCGGTCCCAGCTACGCGGGGGGGCTGAGGCAGGAGGATTGGTTGAGCCAGGACTTTGAGGTTGCAGTGAGCTATGATGATGTCACTGCACTTTAGCCAGTGAGCTCTTATAGTCCCAGCTTCTTTGGAGGCTGAGGCAAAAGGATTGCATGTGCCCAGAAGTTGGAGAGAGCTGTGATCTATGACACTCTACCGTGACAGTCTACCGAAGGCACAAAGTGAGACTCTGTCTCAAAAAAAAATTTTTTTTTCTATGTGCATATATATATATATAGAACACATATATATATATAGAATGACAACAGCCTTAATTACAGATATAATTGGCTTTTATTTGCAATTCATGAAGTGGAGCAGCCTCCATTCTATAAAATAGAATGAGAGCTTCCAGTGTGAAAAAATAGAACAGTGGGCTCTCCAAGGTGGAAACAACAACCAAAACCCTGACTGGTTAACAACAGGTTACTTCAGGTTACTTCTTGTAAAGGTTAAACCAGAGGGGACTTCCTTATTACAGCTGACTCAGATTGACTGGATTCTCCTCTTTTGAGGAAGAACTGGTCTGTTTTGAGGCTCATCTGCTTCCTTAAAGTTTCAGTTTGATTACGTGGCATTTAGCACAAGTGGCTCCATTTCAGTTACATCTGGTTTCCTGGGGCCTAGTGCAGAAGCTCAGTCCAAAATAATGGCTTCCTGTAATTTTGTTTACCATAAGGATGGTTGAAAGTGGCACTTCCAGCTGGGCCTCGGTGGATGAGTATCCTTTCATTGATACACTCATTCACCTTGCCCCTGGCGGAAGGAACTGTATTCATTCGTTTCCTGACCAAGGAACCCATAGACCTATATATACCCTGAGGCTAGAGGCCTAGAGGAGGAGACGGGCAAAGACGGGGAGACAGAGAGAGCTTCTCTCTCCCCACTTGAAATCTCTCTCTCTACCAGGAGCTTTGGTGTTTTCTGTATTCTTTTCTGTAAATCAATTCTGTCTTACCATGGAGGGGTGGGGGGGGAAATAATGTAATGAAGAATAATAAAATACTTGTATTTAAAAAAAAAAGAAAAGGGGCAAAATAATGAGAGATCAAAACATAGGACAGGGCCATTGTGCCAGCAGTAACAACTATTATTACCAGTATTACTGTTAGCTTAGTATTAATGTTGTGATCCAAAATGCAGGTGTCAGAAGTAGCTTCCTGGGTGTGGAAGTCCAGCAAACTTAAAATAACATCCCAGACCTCGATTACCAGGTCATCATCCCAACGTCCATGACCAGGTCATCATCCCAGACCTCCAACAGCCAGATCATCATCCCAGACCTACATGACAAGGTCATCATCCCAGAACCCCATGACCAGATCATAATCCCAGACCTCCATGACCAGATCATCATCCCAGACCTCCATAAACAGATCATCATCCCAGACTTTCAATAGCCAGATCATCACCCCAGACCCCCACATCCAGGTCATCATCCCAGACCTCCATAGGCAGATCATCATCACAGACCTCCATAGCCATATCATCATCCCTGAACTCCATGACCAGACCATGATCCCAGAACTTCATGACCAGGTGATCATCCTAGACCTCTATAACCAGGTCATCATCCCAGACCTCCATGACCAGGTCATCATCCAGCACCTCCATAGCCACATCATCATCACAGACTTCCATAGCCAAATCATCATCCCAGACATGAATGACCACATCATCATCTCATACCTCCATGACCAGGTCATCATAATAGGTCTCCATGAGCACATAATCATCCCAGACCTCCAATAGCCAGATCAACATCCCAGACCTCCATTGCCAGATCATAATCCCAGACTTCCTTAGCCAGATCTTCATCCCAGACCTTCAAGTCAGGATCATCATCTCAGACCTCCATGACCAGGTCATCATCCCAGAACCCAAATAACCAGATCATCATCCTAGACCTCCATAGCCAGATCTTCATCCAAGATCTCCATGTCCAGATCATCATCCCAGACTTCCATGACCAGATCATAATCCCAGACCTCCATGACCAGGTCATCATCCCAGACCTCACATCCAGGTCATCATCCCAGACCTCCATAGCCAAATCATCATCATCCCAGACCCTCATGTCCAGGTCATTGTCGCAGACCTCCATAGCCAGGTCATCATCCCAGTACTCCATGACCTAGTCAGCATCCCAGACCTCCATGAAAAAGTCATCATCACAGACCTCCATAACCACATCATCATCCCAGACTTCCAATAGCCAGATCATCATCTCAGACATCCGTGACCAAGTCATCATCCACAGACCTCCATAGCCATATCATCCTTCCACACTTCCATGACCACATCATCATCTCAGACCTCCATGACCAGGTCATCATAACAGACCTCCATGAGCACATCATCATCCCAGAACTCCAATAGCCAGATCAACATCCCAGACCACCATTGCCGGATCATAATCCCAGACCTCCATAGTCAGATCATAATCCCAGACCTCCATGTCAGTATCATCATCCCAGACCTCCATGAGCAGGTCATAATCCCAGAATCCCAATAGCCAGATCATCATCCCATACCTCCATAACCAGAACATCATCACAGACCTCCAAAGCCAGATCTTCATCCGAGAACTCCATGTCCAGATCATCATCCCAGACCCCATGAACAGATCATAATCCCAGACAGCCATGACCAGATCATCATCCCAGAGATCCATGACCACGTAATCATCCCAGACCTCCAAGACAAGGTCATCATCCAAGATCTCCATAAACAGATCATCATCCCAGACTTCCAATACCCAGATCATCATCTCAGACCACCACGTCCAAGTTATCATCCCAGACCTACATAGCCAGATCATCATCCCAGACCCCCATGTCCCAGACATCATCCCAGGCCTCTATAGCCAGATCATCATCCCAGACCTCCATGACCAAGTCATAAGCCCAAGACCTCCATGACCAAGTCATAAGCCCAGACTTTTAATAGCCAGATCATCATCCAAGACCTCCAGGACCAGGTCATCATCCCACACCTCTATAACCACATCATCATCACAGACATCCATAGCCAGATCATCATCCCAGACCTCCATGACCAGATCATCATTCCAGACCTGCATAGCCAGATCATCATCTGAGACCTCTATGACCAGATCATCATCCCATACATCCAGGACAAGGTCATCATCCGAGACCTCCATAGCTAGATCATCATCCAAAACATCCATTACCAGGTCATCATCCCAGACCTCCATAACCCATCACCGTCCCAGACCTCCATACCCAGGTCATCATCTCAGCCATCCATGACCAGGTCATAATTCCAGAACTCCAATAGCAAGATCATCATCCCAGATATCCATAGCCAGATCATGATCTGAGACCTCCATTACCAGGTCATCATGCCACACTGCCATAACCATGTCATCAGCCCAGACTTCAATGACTGATCATATTCCGAGATGTCCATGACCAGGTCATAATCCCAGCCACCTATAGCCTGATTATCATCCTACACCTCCAGGACCAAGTTATCATCCCAGACCTCCATGATTAGGTCATCATATCAGATCTCCATGACTTGGCTATCATCCCAGACCTCTGTGACCGGGTTATCATCCCAGACATCCACACCCAGATTATCTAACCAAAGCTCCATAACCAGATCATCATCCCAGACTTCAATAGCCAGATCATCATCCCAGACCTCCATTATCAGGTCATCATCACAGACCTCCATACCCAGATCATCATCCCAGACCTCCATGACCAGGTCATCATCTCAGACCTCCATGACCATATCACATCCCAGAGCTCCATGAACAGGTCATCATCCTAGACCTCCATAACCAGATTACCTTCCCAGGTCTTCCATAACCAGATCATCATCCCAGACCTCAATGGCCAGATCATCCTCCCAGACCTCCATAACAAGATCATTATCTGTGACCTCCATAGCCAGATCATCATCCCAAAACTCCATAGCAAAATCATCATCCCACACCTCCATAGGCAGATCATCATCCCAGACCTCCATGACCAGATAATTATCCCAGACCTCTGTGACCAGATCATCACCCCAGAACTCCACAACCAGGTCATCATCGCAGAACTCTCAATAGCCAGATCATCATCCCAGAACTCCATAGCCACACAGTCATCACAGACCTCCATAACCAGGTCATCATTCCAGATGTCCATGATCACGTCAACAATGTAGACATCCATGACAAAGTCATTATCCCAGACCTTCATACCCAGATTATCATCCTAGACTTCCATAACCATATCATCATTAGAGATCTTCTTAGCCAGATCATCATCCCAGACCTTCATGACCAGATCATCATCCCAGACTTCCATGACCAGATCATCATCCCAGAACTGTGTGGCCAAATTATACCCAAGAACTCCAGGTCCAGGTCATAACCTAGACCTCCATGAGCAGGAATTCATCCCAGACATCCATGACCAGGTCACCTTCCCAGACTTCCATGACCAGATTATCATCCCAGACCTCCATAACCATATCCTCATCCCAAACCTCCATAGCCATATCAACATCCTAGACCTCCATGAACAGATAATCATCCCAGACCTCCATGACCAGATCATCATTACAGACATCCATGACCAGGTCATCATCCCAGACTTCTAATAGCCAGATCATCATCCCAGACCTCCACATCCTGATCATCATCTCAGACGTCCATGACCTGATCTTCACCCCAACCTCCAATAGCCAGATCATCATCCCAGACCTCCACATCCAGATCATCATTCCAGATCTGCATAGCCAGATCATCATCCCAGACCTCCATAGCCAGATCATCATCCCAGACCTCCATGAACAGATAATCATCCCAGACCCCCATGACTAGATCATCATCCCAGAACTCTATGACCAGGTCATAACTTAGACCTCTAATAGGCAGATCATTATCATAGACCTCAATAGTCACATCAGCATCCCAGACTTCCATGACCATGTCATTAAACCGGTCACCCATGACCGGGTCATCAACTCAGACTTCCATAGGCAGATTATCATCCCAGAACTCCATAACCAGATCATCATTCAGCCCTCCTTACTCAGATCATTATCCCAGACCTCCATGACCAGGTTATCATCTCAGACCTCCATGACCAGGTCATCATCTCAGACCTCCACGACCGGGTCACCATCCCAGACCTCCATAGCCAGATTATATTCCCAAATCTTCATAACCAGATCATCATCCCAGACCTCAATACCAAGATCATCATTCCAGACCTCCACAGGCAGATCATCATCCAAGATCTCTGTGACCAGGTCATCATCCCAGACATCAATAGACAAATCATCATCCCAGATCTCCATAGCCAGATCATCATCCCAGACTTCCAACAGCCAGACCATCATCCCCAACCTCCATAGCCAGATCATCATCCCAGACCTCCATAGCCAGATAATCATCCCGGTCCTGCATATCCAGGCACCTTTATAACCAGATGATCATCCCAGACCTCCACGACCAGGTCATCTAAATGACCTAAATGTCATGTCCAAATCATCATCCCTGACCTCCATAAGCAGATCATCAATTCAGACCCTCTTACCTAGATCATTATAACAGACCTCCATGACCAGGTCATCATCTCAGACCTCCAGACCATGTCATCATCCCAGAGCTCCATGTCCAGGTCATCATCCTAGACCTCCATAGCCATATTATCTTCCCAGATCTCCATAACCAGATCATCAACCCAAACCTTAATAGCCAGATCATCATCCCAGACTTCCATACCAGATCACCATCCCAGAACTCCATAGCCAAATCATCATCCCACACCTCTATAGGCAGATCATCATCCCAGATGTCCATGACCAGATCATCAACCCAGACCTCCATGACAAGGTCATAATCCCAGACCTCCAATAGCCAGATCATCATCCCAGACCTTCATCACCAGATCATCATCCCAGTCATCCATAAAAAGATCATCATCCCAGACCTGAATAGTAAGATCATCATCTCAAATCTCTATGACCCCATCATCATCCCAGACCTCCATGACCAGGTCATCATCGCAGAACTCCATAGCCAGATTATCTTCCTAGATCTCCATAACCAGATCATCATCCCACACATCCATAGCCAAATCATCATCCCAGACCTCCATAACCAGATCATAATCTTAGACTTCCAAAGCTAGAGCATCATCCCAGACATCCATGACCAGATAATAATCCCAGATCTGCATGACCAGGTCATCATCCCAAACCTCCAATAGCCAGACAGTCATCCTAGACATCCAGAGCCAGATCATCATCTGAGACATCCACAGCTAGGTCATCCCAGACCTCCTTGACCAGATCATTATCCCAGACCTCCATGACCATTTCATCATCCCAAACTTCCAGTAGCCAGATAATCATCCCAGACCTCCATAGCCAAATAATCATCCCAGACCTTCATAGCCAGATCATCATACCAGACCTCCATAACCAGATCATGATCCCAACTTCCAATAGCCAGATTATCATCCCAGACATCCCCAAAAATATCATCATCCCAGATCTCCATAGCCAGATCATCATCCCAGACCTCCATAGCCAGGCAATCATCACAGACCTCCATAGCCAGATCATCATCCCAGAACTCCATGACCAGGTCATCAGCCCAGACCTCCATGACCGGGTAGTAACCTAGATGTCCATGACCAAGTCATCATCCAAGACTTCCATAGCCAGAGCATCATCCCAGAACTCCATTCCTAGGTCATCATCCCTGACCTCCTTGACCTAATCATCATCCCAACTTCTATGACCAGATCATCATCCCAGACCTCCATAAACAGATCATCATCCTGCACCTCCAATATCCAGATCATTATCACACATGTCCATGACCAGATCATCATCCCAGACCTTCATAGGCAAATCATCATCCCAGAACTCCATAGGCAAATTATCATCCCACACCTCCATAGGAAGATCATCATCCCAGATCTCCATGACCAAGTCATCATCCCAGACCTCCATGACCAGGTCATAATCCCAGACCTCCAATAGCCAGATCATCATCCCAGACCTTCATAGCCAGATCTCAGACATCCATAAAAAGATCATCATCACAGATCTCCATAGCCAGATCATCATCTCAGACCTCCATAATAACATCATCATCTCAAATGTCCATGACCAGGTCATTATTCCATCCCCTATGACCACATCATCATTCCGGACCTCCATGACCAGATCATCATCCCAGAACTCCAATACGCAGATCATCACCATAGAACTCCATAACTACGTAATCTTCCAAGACCTCCATGACTAGGTCATCATCCCATACCTCCATAGCCAGAGCATCATCCCAGAACTCCATGACCAGGTCATCATCCCAGACCTCCATAGGCAGATCATCATCCCAGACCTTCATAACCAGATTATCAGTTCAGACCTCCTTACCCAGCTCCATGACCAGATCATCATCCCAGATCTCCATGACCAGGTCATCATCCCAGACCTCCATAACCATATTATCATTCCAGACCTCCATAGCCAGATTATAATCCCAGGCATCCTTGACCAGGTCATCATCCCAGACCTCCATTAATAGATCATCATCCCAGAATTCTATGACCACATCATCATCTCAGGCATCCATAGCCAGATCATCATTTCAGACCTTCTTGACCTAATCATCATCCCAACTTCTATGACCAGATCATCATCCCAGACCTCCATGACCAGGTCATCATCTCCGACCTCCATGATCATGTCATCATCCCAGACCTCCATAAACAGATCATCATCCTGCACCTCCAATATCCAGATCATTATCACACATGTCCATGACCAGATCATCATCCCACACCTCCATAACCAGATCATCATACCAGGCATCCATAACCAGATCATGCCTTATCTCTATTGATGTATGTCCAATCTCTTCCTCCCTCACTTTTTATGTCCTCAGAACAGACACTTGAATTCCCTTTTTTTATGTGACTTTTTAGTGTTTGTTCAAGCCTGGTACTCACCAGCATCCTATCTATGTTGCACTCAGTCTCAAAACCTGGTTCATATACTCCCTTCCCTGGTATCTTTCCTATTATTTGGTGGCTCTTTTCCTTTTTCTATCACACCTCTTGGGCACTTGCTGTCTGGTTAATAATCACCTGCTCTTTGCCTCTCTCACCATAGACCCTGAATTCCCTAAGAGGAGATCTCTTTTCTCTTTATCTGGTCTATGGCCCTTCTGGGAGTCTCCATGTTCCAGATAGGTGAGTCCTCACTGGCATTTTCTTATGAAGCAATAGCATTTTCTAACAAACTCTGATGGAGTGTATCAGCTTTTTCTAGAAGCATTCCAGATGCAAGGCAGGAGTGAGGGCTGCAGAGGACACCCACTCATCAAGGCAAGCAGACTAAGTAATAAAAATGCCAGATGAGGCGACATATCACCTCAAAGTAGCTTAGGAGAAATGAAATAAAACAAAGCAGTTATATTGCACAGAATACCTAGAGCC
The DNA here is from genome assembly GCA_963574655.1 of Perodicticus potto. Classification (NCBI taxonomy): domain Eukaryota; kingdom Metazoa; phylum Chordata; class Mammalia; order Primates; family Lorisidae; genus Perodicticus; species Perodicticus potto. Next base: position 21,166 of record CAUYRH010035872.1, read on the forward strand.
AAAAGATGTATTGTTGTGGTTTACTGGCAATAAATGAGAACACAGGTTCTGTAGTTAATCCCATATTTCAGTCCTAATCCTGCCACTGAGAGTGAAACCTCTAAAAGTCTTCATCTCTGTGCTCCTCAAAGTTATTGTTTCATAAGGAAAGAAATAGTATTTGCCTTGAAGAGTTCATTTGAGGTTATGCTAAATGCTATTAGTAAAGAGCATAATTGATTTTTATTAGTTCCTATTTTCCTATCATCACTGATGGTTGATCAGCAAAAGATAAATTATATCTTGAAAAGACCTGTCCTCAACCTCTTATTCCCAGCTACTGACCTAGCTCCGACATCAAATACTACCTTAATTTTTTTTCCTATATTGAAAAAATTGCAACTTGTTTTTATCATCAGTGTCATTTAAAGGCCTATTTTTAAATTACTTAATCTTGTTATTCAGTGTGAGTGCCTGTGACTTCATTTGCCAAGTGTTCATACATAGTATCACATTCATTTACCACAAGCATAAAAACGTTAATATTAATACTCTACTTGCATTTTTATAGGTGGTTTGAGCAATATTAAAAACTGAGTTTGAAAAGGTCCAGATGGTTTGGGTTTTATTGAAACCTGAGTTTGAAACAGCCCAGATGCTTAAGGCAAAATTTAAATACTATTGAACTTGTTTTGGAGTGTTAGAATGCTACCTACACAGAAATGTCCCTGGAGTTCCATAACTCTTGACCCAAGCCTTGTATTCATCTTCTCTGATAATACACTGAATAGATAAGTCAGCCTTGAGTCACACTGTCTGTAAAGATGTCTTTATCTGGCCTCCCAGGTCCTAATAGTGTACCACATTATCTCAGCAATGTAGCTAATGTGTATTTGTTGCATCACTGCTCTGTGGAAGGCTCAGTTTAAAGCATTTCAAAAATCTCCTTCTGGCTCCTTTCATCTTAGCCTGTGCACTGGTCAAAAGCTCTTGGTTCCCACTATCAGGACCTGCACAAGGTACCTCCCTCAGCACCATCATTATTACTACACCTAAAGTCCCTTTGTAAGATATTCCCTTGTGCATTTTAGTTGCTCAATCTCATAAGCTTCAGTTTCCTTATCTGAAGAGTAGATATAATATCATCTCCATTTTAGAGGTGTTTTGAGGATCGAACCAGGTCATCTAAGTCAAGTTCTTAGTGCAAGTCCTGACAGGTAAAACATGGTGAATGGGGCATAGATATTACTTTAATCATGAGCAAATCAAGTTTCACGGAAATGAAAACATTTTCTCAGTGCAGCCTAGAGAATAGAGCACAGATGCAGACTGAAGTCCGTTTGGTCTGATGTGAAACATGTTCTCGCGCCCCTCTGACATCCTTTCAGGTTCAGCTGTGATTAGGAAGCTGCTCTCTCTATAGGCTGTCCAGTCTTAAACTCTGCCCTTTCCCCAAATGTGTTAAATTACAAATGTGATTTTTTTTTCTGTCCCACAGTGAGAGCTTGGTCATGAACTAAAGAGGGCACTATCTAGATTCTTCTCAAGACCCTGAAGCCTCAGATACCCAGATTTGCTCTGGGCTGATAAAAGAACCAGGTTGGAAATGTATTCAGTTTTGGTCCTACCATTCTCTCTGTGCTGCTTCACTCCTGGCCACAAGTCTCAGGGTCTCCACAGAAATTTGACCCTGTGTCACCTCCGATCTCATTTGTTTGAGAATGATTTTACACAGACTCTGGAAGCCAGATACCTTATATTTCTTCCATGAAACCAATGGAATTTTCAGAGATTTAGATAGGAATTTAGAGGGACTGATCCTAAAATTCTCAGTTTCCTTAATTTTTTTGAAAAATAAACAAAAAATACTTTGTTTAGCAAGCCTTCAAGATGCCTCTTTTAGCATTCAAATAGAATTAACTCAGAGCTAACCCTGAAAACAGAAAATTTGGCTTTGAAAATGTGAGCTTGACCATTAAAGCAGCTTTAATTAGAATAGGAGAAAAAAGAAAAAGGAGAAAAAGCTATTTAATGGAGAATTCATTTCTGAAAAGGGTTAGTGGCTTTTGTACAAAATTCCTTTGTGTCACTGCAGTCTCCCTAGTGCGAGAATACATCTAAAAATAGGAGCTCTAGCTTTTGTTAACTGGACTGTATGTCTGCTGGCGTGGGACTTGTTTTGATTATTGATTCTGAGAGTAGGCTTATGTCTCTATCCACCTCCACCTCAGGGAGGCGAAATGGCTTGGTATCTTCAATTACACACCAAATCTCACATGTACATTGCTGGTCTTTCTTCTTTTTACATTATTAGGACTTCTATCTGAAATCTCTCTCTCTCTCTCTCTCTCTCTCTCACACACACACACACACACAGGTGGACACACACATCTTCCTAAAAAAAATAAAACCAGTCCTTTATATTTTAAAACAAAATTGTCTTATTCTTCTGAATAATATGAAATGTCACTAGCAGGGGGAAATTTGTCCTTTACCTGTCCAAATAAACTGTAGGAATGAAGCCTGCCCATATGGAATCTCCACAGAATCCTGTGTGAATGTGGGAGTGGACACAGACTTAAAAATTAAATTTGCAAAAACACATCCTTCCTATGGTTATTCACAGTGAAATACTGCGTGGCTCACAAGAAGTTGCTTATCTGTCACTTGATATTCTTCTTTCTCTCTGAGTGCAGAAAACATATGTTCATATTTGTGTTCTTTGCTTTGTGGATTGAATTGGTTATACTGATAATGACATTTGCAAACATCATCTAATTATTTCTAATAATTTATGCATAAATCTGACCAACTGAAATTATTTTTAAAGTGTCTTACACAGGACTACACTGTAGGAGTAGTGTAGGCGGCTACACGGGCCTCCTCACCTATCCACAGTGTCTTAGTAAAACTTATACATTCATCCATTATGTAGACCTTCTTTGGAGATATGCATGAAGTACAAGTCCCAAGATAGGAAAGATAGCTAATCTCTGAGAGGTCCCCAGATGAATGGGGGAAATAGAACAATACTAAATTTAATATGCTAATGATTTTGATTAAGTGCTATCTTTATAAATGCATATGAACTTATTTTGGGCAGAATAAGAAATTCTGCCTGAAAGCTTAAGAAAACATTTCACTGCAGAAAAAGTGAGAGAAGGAGGTCTTGGTGATAGGTGGAACTTTGCCAAGAGAAAGCTTAGTTTTTCTGGCAAAATGAAACCGGAAAGATAAGGAGGTATGCGTATCATAAATACTTAGCAGATTCTGGTGGAGTTTTAGTCTAAGATCTTAGTGGAAAACTAGTTTTATAAATTTGCACATAAAGGATTTGCCCTCATTTCATAAATCGCAACAGAAACCCCCACTATCACATAGGAAATGATTAATACATCTGTGTGTGTTTCCCTCTAGGCTGTGAGCTCTTTTGATGCAGGAGCTCTGCTGGGTCTCACTCCTTTTAGCACCTGGTTCACCTTCTAAGTTATGTCAAATGCTCCATAATTATTCATTAAATGAATGAGTCAACCAATCCATCAATATGAAGGACTTGGTTTACAATCCCTTGCTTACCTGGCACTTACCCCTACTAGACTAAAAACATATTAAGAGGAGGAATTATTCTGGTAGTTTTAAGGTGATTTTTCAGTAAAGTAAGATACGTGTGTGTGTGTGTGTGTGTGTGTGTGTGTGTGTGTGTGTGTGTGATAAATAAAGTGGCCATAAAGTTCGTGTGCATTTTTAAAATACTATGCAATTTAACACGGTACACAAACTTTATGGCTACCCTATATATATGTGTATATATGTACACATGGATTAGAAGAAATTTAGAAAAATCCTAAATTAAATTAAAAAATTAAAGTATTATCAATTACTTTGTAAGTTCTTTGATTTTTCTCTTAACAAGCTACCAGTTGTAGGACTGCCTCTACCCTCAACTGCTCACTTATCTCACTTAGCTAGAGAAGGGATTTCTTTTCAATAGCTCTAGGACGTGCACATATAGAGTTTTAACCAAACTATGTCACACAGAAGTGCTGCTCCATTCTAAAGCTTAAGAATACCAGTTGTGCCAAAAACAAAATCATTTCAAAATGGAGGAAGGGCTGTCAAGACAAATAATGTCATCAATGTAGACAGTGATTCCAAAATTTTACTGTTATCAAGGCCACATCATTTGCCTTCTTGTAGAACAGTCCAGAAACCAGAGTTGAGGTGAGAAAGTAGAAACTCGTCACAGAGAGAGGATAAATGCTTCGTCTCACACCTCACATCATCTCCATGGCAGATGTGGTGGAGACCTGCTAGTTCAGGTAAATGTCTGTCCTCTTTCCATAGTTTTCCTGCTGATAAGGTACTAACAGGAAGAGGGACTGAAGGTAGAGAAAAGACTGACCAACAGCACAGTGTCTTTATGAGATTGCCCATCATGAAGTCACAGATCAGTGTGGTTTTAGATGGAGAGACCTGCTTCTATATGGCTTGTGAAATACTGTCTTAAAAATACACATGTCAATAGGTTGGCAAAAAATATGTCTCCAATGAGCAACCAGGAGCTACCTGGCAAGGTTTCCATCTCCATTTGCCCCACGTACAGGGCACTGCTTGACTATTTAGGTGTGACAGCCGTTAAAGAGATCTTTGTTAGAAATATGAATTCTCCATCTGTCTCAGCAGTTTATGGTCTTGTGCATTTTACCACCAGTGGTTAGCAAGCATGTTACATATCATGGAACTTTTAATTATGACTTCTTATAATTAGTTATGACTTCTTATAAAAGACTATCCAACTTTCTTTGGTAGAGAGATTTAACCAAACTCTCTAAATTAGGTAGTGCTTTTAATCACTTGAAGACTAAACCCTACAAATTCTTTTGGGAAAAAAGAAATATATATAGACTCATTCCATTGTGAATCATCTGTGAAGATTGTAACTTTAAAGTTTTTCTTTATTTTTGAACTACTCACCCTCTACAATACGTTGTTCCTGCCATTTCAACTACAATAGAATGCAGCAAAATGCCCCAAATGTTGAAATCTCTAGTGCAGCCACCGGTGCTTATCCTGAGCCCTAAATAGACAGAGAAAACAAACAAAAAAGAAACCTTAGTTCCGTTTTCTTGCCTTCACATTTTTCTTGCAGGCTTGACGTTGATTTCCCTCTTCTGTGCAGCCTTTGTGTAATGGTGACAAATAATTCTGCCTTCTAGGCCTGGAGATAGAAGATTTCTTTCCCATCAATCCTTATACCTGCTTTTCACTGTTACTTCAGAGTCATATCTAGTTTTCTACTTAGCTGTCATCTCTGTGGGTCATGCCTAATTATCAAAATGTTTCATGTATTTTGTGGCTAAACACAATTTGTAGTTTAGTTGGATAATCTAATTTTGCCAAGCCCAAGTTACTAAATAGCCAATTGCTTAGAAATGAAACAACACTGATTCACTTTGATTCAGGGAATCCCTAGGTATCTAAACTTCGATTTTCTGCCTGTCATTGCCCTTCCAATATTTGCTGTTTTGGAGTAATCAGAATATCATACTGAAGGGAAGAACTACACCATGTCCTTTCATCTGTGTCGATTCAAAATAGTGTCGAGCAACCCATCCGTGAAGAATTAATTTGAAGAACATTTTCTCCTTGATTGAGTGGAGATTTATTCGGTCCATGTAGATCGAAAATTAGGCTATGCTCTTAATATTAAATCATACTCAGATAAATTGTGTCTGATTTGTGAAGGGCAGCAAACAACAGTCTTGAAATTTTATGTTCTCTGTGATATTTCCAGCAATGCAGATAAAATGCACTTCACAGAGTCCTCCCCAAGCAATTAGTGCCAGTAAAGTCTTCAGCAAGCATATGGTCACAGCGCAGAGGAAATTAGCCCCATGCCACATTTCCATTGCTGTTTACATACATTTCGACACAGTTCATTAGTGTGCCTTTCCATCAAATCTATCTCCCCTAAAGAGGTTGTGTTGCCTGTTGTCTTAATAGTCAATTATTTTAGAATCCTCCAGCGGCTACCTTTCAGAGGATGTGTGGCCTTCTGTTTACTTCCCCTCTGATACCTCAAAATTACAATTATCGTGGACTGGATATTTCTTCCTAGATGTGCTCCTGGCCTCCACTCCTTAACCAATGTAAGGCAAAACTATTTTATAGAGATGATTTTAAAAGGTGTTTATTATATTTTAAGAGACAAGTAAAAACAAAATAATGAAGTGAATGTTTTTAGACCCCTCACTTTTCATTTATTCCTCTCAAGGCTCTGTGTGTATATATGTGTGTGTGTGTGAAATCTATAAAAGAGATTTTAATTATGATCTCATGGGTCACCTTTCTATCTCTACTCCCAAAATCCTTCCTGTGATATTTCCCTTCTTGGTAGATGGTGCTGGAACTGCAAGGAGCAATTTTGGAATCTGGCAGAGGTGGCATTAGGGATACATTTAATATGTATAATGATATATATTTATGCAGTTATAGTGATATCAATGACAGGAAAAAACAGTTGGGATCCATCTCATTGTCAAAAAAAAAGAAAAAGAAAAGAAAAAATAAAATTCCTATGAACACCAAGAATATTCTTCTATTGTCCCTGATCTTATGAAAAAGCCAAGAAATTAAAGTTGTATGCTCAAAGTGCTCTATTCAATCCAGGAGCACAAATGTTTTGAACCCAGGAGGAGAAATATGTGAGAAGTAGAGAAGAGAGAAGGTTCAAATTACAGAGTTAGAAGCTAAGCTTTGAAAAATTCTTTCAGACTTTATAGATAAAATTGAAAATTTTTCAAATTTCAAAGAAATCCTAAATATTTGCCTCACAATTTTAATAATATAAGATGAAAATTTAAAACTACCTTATGAGTAATACCAATGTAACTTAATAAATGACACCTGTTTTCTATAGAAAATTGTATTATAAAATTTTACTATATAAAGAACAAAAAAAGATAAAATTAATAAGGAAAATCTATTTCAGTTATGTACTGGATTTTGTGATAAAGGTAGTCTTATATGAAATCAATTTTTTATTAAATCCATTTTCATAATCTAAATATTCACTTTTCAGATTATTTGTTTATTATTTTGATTTTTTGCCTTCATGAAGGACAAATCTCTAAAAATTGTTTAACATCACAAACTTGCATCTTCCTATATTATAAAATAGTTTTTTCTTTTTTATAGGTAATCTATAGGTTTCTTCTTTCAAAATGTCTAACAAGGTCCATGAGTAGCAATTACCTAATTAGTTACTTTTCAATATGGATGGCTACACAGTGAGAAAAGACCGTTTCTTTTTTTTCTTTTTTTCTTTTTTTTTTTTTAGCTCACACGACTCCAAGGTCATTCTAGATTGGGTAGTGACTGAGTTCCCAGACAGCTTGAGCTCACAAGGCTTACTCAGCTACAGTTGAAACGGGATGTTCTTGGGGAAAGTGTATGCATCGAAGACAACTAGCTGGCACTGTGGCCTCTTGTGGCACTGGAAGGTTGGTGTAGGGAGTAGGGGACCCAGTTGGGACACCAAAACATGCTGGGACTCACTAGGTTTCCCTCTACCACTGTGCCAGGCCTGGCCTTCTGGAGGGTGGTAAAGCTTTCACAACAATTACGTGTGCTGATGTCTGCTAAAGGGACCTGGGAGTCAGAGGCAAAGTCCTTCTGCTGGGCTACAAAGCTCTGTGGAAGTGGTCCGCACCAATATCTTCTACACTACATCTTTGTTCTTCTAAACCCACTTCCATCCAGGTTAACACAAATGCTGAAAAGTCTCCAATTCTAATGGCAGAAACGTATTCTAATACCCTATACATGTAACACAGCTTGAGAATCCATTCCTCGGTTGGGGTCAGTTAGACCGTTTCCACAAGTCTGCGATTGTAAATTGAGCTGCCAGTAACAGTCTAGTGTAAGTGTCCTTATGGTAGAACGATTTTCTTCTTCTGGGTAGACGCCGAGTAATGAGCTTGCGGGACAAAATGGGAGGTCTAGCTTGAGTGCTTCCTTTTTGCTTTTTTCCTCTGGAAACATGAGCACGATCGACTCATGCAG
>CAUYRH010035873.1:0-10623 GCA_963574655.1 Perodicticus potto
GCCACGTACACCTGAGCTGACGGGTTTGAATCCAGTCCGGGCCCGCCAAACAACAATGATGGCTGCAACCAAAAAATGGACGGGCGTTGTGGTGGGCGCCTGTAATCCCAGCTACCTGGGAGGCAGAGGCAAGAAACTCGCATGAGCTCAGTAGTTGTAGGTTGTTGTGATCTATGATGCCACTGCACCCTATCCAGGGTGACAGCTTGAGGCTCTGTCTCAAAAAAAAAAAAAAAATCAGAAAAATAGCTGGGTGTTGTGGCGGGCGTCTATAGTCCCAGCTACTTGGGAGGCAGAGGCAGGAGACTTACTTGAGCCCAGGAATTGGAGGTTGCTGTGAGCTGTGATGCCATAGCACTCTATCCAGGGTGACAGCTTGAGGCTCTGTCTCAAAAAAAACAAGGGTTTAAAAAATCTTGAAGACTGGCTTGGCGCCTGTGGCTCAACGGGCTAAGGCGCCAGCATGTACACGTGAACTGGCGGGTTCGAATCTAGCCTGGGCCCGCCAAACAATGACGGCTGCACCCAAAAAATGGCCGGGCGTTGTGGCAGGCACCTGTAGTCCCAGCTACTTGGGAGGCAGAGGCAAGAGACTCACTTGAGCCCAGGAATTGGAGGTTGCTATGAGCTGTGATGCCATAGCTCTCTATCCAGGATGACAGCTTGAGGCTCTGACTCAAAAATAAAATAAATACAAAAAATCTTGAAGACTGAAAATAAGCTTTATTCCTTTTTTTTTTTTTAGAGACACTCTCACTTTGTCACACTCGGTAGAGTGCCATGGCGTCACGGTTCACAGCAAACTCCAGCTCTTGGGCTTAGGCCATTCCCTTGCCTCAGCCTCCCGAGTAGCTGGGACTACAGGCACCCACCACAACGCCTGGCTGTTTTGTTGCAGTTTGGCCGGGGCCAGGTTCGAACCCTCCACCCTCGGTATATGGGGCTGGCACCCTACTCACTGAGCCACAGGTGCCACCCAAAATAAGCTTAATTTCCACCAAGAAGACTAAAACCCTTATTTAATCCATGGCAAGTCCCTAGACTTCCGAACATGAAAATTTGATAGCTATTAACTCCTGGAAAAAGGCATCTGGTCTCAATAAAGCCCTGAATGTATATTCTTTGCAACTATTACAAGCACCATCACTTTAGTTGGGTAAAAATTACTTAAACACACTTGGACACATTGTTTTACAACAATCTAGTGAGAAACTATTTACTAAGTAAAATTCCAGTAATTTTTAACAAAAGGATGGTGCTCAACTAGCAAACCTTTGAAAAGACGGTCTTATGAGGAGAGAAAATTCCAAAGATTCTGTGTTCTTTAGATCCTACCAGGTAGATCAATAGAAAGCCTGAGTCTTTTAGACAATCTTAGAAAGAATTCATAATATGGGTCCTTCTCAGATAACAAGAAAAGGGTCTATACTGCAAGAATCAAAAAAAAACAAGTGGTCTCCGTTGTAGCTCAGTGGGTAGGGTACCAGCCACATACACCAAGGCTGGTGGGTTTGAATCCGGCCCTAGCCAGCTAAAAAACAACAATGACAACTGCAATAACAACAATAACAACAAAAAATAGCTGGGCGTTGCAGCGGGCGCCTATAGTCCCAGCTACTTGGGAGGCTGAGGCAAGAGAATCGCTTAAGCCCAAGAGTCTGAGGTTGCTGTGAGCTGTGACACCACAGCACTCTACCAAAGGCAACATAGTAAGACTCTGTCTCAAAAAAAAAAAAAAAGCACAGGAATAGAGAAAATCATGATGACTATTAAGTTAATTTGGACTTTTGCTATCACAATAATTCATAAATAATATCATAAATGTTTCAAATTTACAAAGTACTTTACTGGGAAGAAGTCAATTAGAACTCAATTATAATTACAGAATGCTAACTATCATTATTAACCATTTCTTAAAGTAAAGGCAGTAAACAAGGCAGTTCCATGAGGAAAAAAGGTGCAAGGTAAGTTGACACAAGGGAAAACTGCAGAGAACAAAGATAAAGGAGCAAAAGCCAAACAATTAAGTAATAAATTAGCAAAATTCTACATTTGATGGGAAATGCAGAGTACTCTCTGAAAGAAGAACAGGTGTTTTGGGCTTCACATTACACACACACACACTAATTAAAGTTGATGAGCAAAAAAAAGTCCATGCATAATTTTTATGATACCGAGACCACAGAGAAGCAAAAAAGCCCTCATATAATCTGCACCACAGGTTGGACATGCCTACTACAACCAAGACAAATATGATTCTACCTTTTATTATACATATAAATTCTATATACTTTTTCATGTATCTCTATAATTATTTTTATAAAATCTTTGAAGACTACCTCTACTTCCAGATTAAGGAAATGAAGTTCTTCTTCATAGCTTTTTTTTTTTGAGACAGAGTCTCACTATGTCACCCTTGGTAGAGTGCTGTGGCATCACAGTTCACAGCAACCTCAAACTCTTAAGCGATTCTCTTGCCTCAGTAGTCCCTCAAGTAGCTGGGACTATAGGCACCCGCCACAACGCCCAGCTATTTTTTGGTTGCAGTTGTCACTGCTGTTTAGCAGGCCCAGGCCAGGCTCGAACCTGCCAGCTTCGGCGTATGTGGCCGGCACCCTACTCACTGAGCTATGGGCACTGAGCCTTCTTCATCACTTTTCAATCTGAAGACCTTCTGGTTTTCGTCCTTAATTCCAACATTTTGTAAACTTTTAAATAAATATACTTAAACATACTTCCCAATAAAGAACCTTGGAATAGGGCTCGGCGCCTGTGGCTCAACGGGCTAAGGTGCCAGCCACATACACCTGAGCTTGCGGGTTCGAATCCAGCCCAGGGCCCGCCAAACAACAATGACGGCTGCAACCAAAAAATGGCCGGGCGTTGTGGCGGGTGCCTGTAGTCCCAGCTACTTGGGAGGTGGAGGTAAAGAGACTCGCTCGAGCCCAGGAATTGGAGGTTGCTGTGAGCTGTGATGCCACAGCACTCTATCCAGGGTGACAGCTTAAGGCTCTGTCTCAAAAAAAAAAAAAAAAAAAGGGCTGCGCCTGTGGCTCAGCAAGTAGGGCGCCAGCCCCATATACCGAAGGTGGCGGGTTCAAACCTGGCCCTGGCCAAACTGCATCAAAAATCAGCCCCACGGCTATTTTTCTGTTTTGCAGTTTCGCCAAGGCCGGGTTTGAACCCGCCACCTTCAGTATATGAGGCCAGTGCCCTAGTCGATGAGCCACAGGTGCCGCCAAAAGATTTTTTTTTTTCTTAATTAAAAAATATTATCATGGCTTGATGCCTGTAGCTCAAGTGGCTAGAGCGCCAGCCACATACACCAGAGCTGGTGGGTTCGAATCCAGCCTGGGCCCACCAAACAACAATGGCAACTACAATCAAAAAATACCGGGCGTTGTGGCAAGTGCCTATAGTCCCAGGTACTTGGGAGGCTGAGGCAAGAGAATCACTTAAGCCCAGGAGCTTGAGGTTGCTGTGAGCTGTGATGCCATTGCACTCTACTGAGGGCAACAAAAGGAGACTGTCTCCAATTAAAAAAAGAAAAAGCTACACATCATCTCTAGTAAAAAAAAGAAAAACATAGGCAAGAGGATTGCTTGAACCCAAGAGTTGGACATTGCTGTGAGCTATGATGCCATGGTACTCTACCCATGGTGACAGCTTGAGACTGTCTCAAAAACATTTTTTTTTCTTCAGTAATAAATTAACCTGAGCTTATTGTAACAATTTATTTTACAAATTTTAATTTTTCTAAACTTTTTGACTGTTATAATAACAGCTTAAAACAAACACACATTGTAAAAGTAAAAGAATGTTGGCATAATGTCCTTAATCTACAAACTTTCTTCTATTTTTTGGGTTTTTTTTTTTCACTTTTTTAACTTTTTTGCTAAAAACTGAGACACAAACACATACAAACCTAGGCCTACACAAGGTCAGGATCACCACTGTCACTGTCTTCCACCGCCTCGTGTTGTCACACTTTGAAGAACTATACCACCACTAGTCAATAGCAACTTTGCGGCTCCATTATAATTTTATGGGACCACAACCATATACATGGCCTATAATCCTTAATTGATGGCAACAGTGGCTACATGGCACATGACTGTATATTTTTTAAATGTTCATAGCATGTGCTGTATGCTATGAGAATGACAGCTTAAACAAGATCTCTCAAACTGAAAAACCTTAAAAATCTCATAATCCAGCCCCTTCAATTTATGAGAAATTAAATGTGTATATGCTTTAGTTATATAGTTTGTTATTATGTACTATATCACATATTAATTGAATTTTAGGAGCTCTCCGTAAACTAAAGATTTTGAGAAATCTTGGTTTCTTTAATTAAAGATGTACCCACCCATCAATATCTATTACAGCATTTAATTGCAATTATAGATGTGCCTGAAATTTATTTCACTAAAAAAATGCAAGCTGACTAAAAGAAACAACCTTAAAAACTAAAGACTGGCGGCGCCTATGGCTCAAAGGAGTAGGGCGCCAGTCCCATATGCCGGAAGTGGCAGGTTCAAACCCAGCCCCAGCCAAAAACTGCAAAAAAAGAAAAAAAAAAAAACTAAAGACTTCTAAGATTTCTAGGATAATACAGCAGGGAAGGTGGGGGTTAATAAGAGAAATACAATCCCTATGATAAAAATAGTAGTGCTAATCACATCATTTACAATGAGAGAAAAGGGTAGGGGGCAAAGAATCAAGCTATTTAGTTTTCTTTCTAGCCTTATACTTTACTTTTTTTTTTTTGAAACAGAGCCTCAAGCTGTTGCCCTGGGTAGAGTGCCATGGCATTACAGCTCACAGCAACCTCCAAATCCTGGGCTCAAGCAATTCTCCTGCCTCCAACTCCCAAGTAGCTGGGACCACAGGACCTGCCACAATGCCCAACTATTTTTTGGTTGCAGCCATTATTGTTGTTTAGCAGGCCCAGGCTGGATTCGAACCCACCAGCTCAGGTGTATGTGGCTGGCGCTTTAGCCGCTTGAGCCACAGGCACCCAGCCTAGCCTTCTACTTTTTTAGGTGACCTTTTCTTTCTTTCTTTTGTAGAGACGAGTCTCACTTTATTGTCCTCTGTAGAGTGCCATGGCATCACACAGCTCACAGCAACCTCCAGCTCCTGGGATTAGGCGATTCTCCTGCCTCAACCTCCCAAGTAGCTGGGACTACAGGCGCCTGCCACAACGCCTGGCTATTTTTCTGTTTTGCAGTTCGGCGAGGCCGGGTTTGAACCTGCCACCTTTGGTATATGGGGCCGGCGCCCTACTCACTGAGCCACAGGCGCCGCCCGGTGATTTTTATTTTTTCAGTTCAATCTTTGTATGTCAAAGCTAAATTTAGTACTGAAATAGACACCTGATATTCTCTTCATAATCTAATTTGACTTTTTTGTGCCATGGACCTTTTGACTATCTGGTGAAACATCTAAACCCTGTGTTAGAAATTTTTTTTATCTTTTAAACAAAGTCTAAAGATGTCACCCTGAGTACAGTGCCATGGCATCATATAATAGCAACCTCCAACTCGGGCTCCAGGAATCCTCTTGCCTCAGTTTTTCTACTGTCAAAATGATACTTAAAACAGATTCACTTGGCTCAGTGCCTGTGGCTCAACGGGCTAAGGCGCCAGCCACGTACACCTGAGCTGGCGGGTTCGAATCCAGCCCGGGCCCATCAAACAACAATGACGGCTGCAAACAAAAAAAAAAAAAAACAGATTCACTTAGGAATATACAGGAAATACAGACGACAAAGGATGATAATCAGCAAAACCCCATACTGTGAGAAAGAAACTACACAACCATCAATCTGGTTTCCAACAAATAAATGGTAGGAGAAAAAAGATTAAACTTACTGATTAAGACAGACTTAAAACAAATTGTGACAGTAGTTACAAGGATACCCACCTTTCTCAAAATTCAACAAACCCAAAATCTAAAATGGGTGTGTTGGCCAAACACAGTACCTTAGGCCTATAATCCCAGCACTCTGGGAGGTCAAGGATCCCTTGAGACATCTGATATGGGAGGATCCCTTGAGCTCAGGAGTTGGGAGACCAGACTGAATGGAAGCAAGACCTTGTCTCTACTAAAAATAGAAAAAATTAGCTGGACATGGTGACATGCACCTATAGTCTCAGCTACTTGGGAGGCTAAAGCAGGAAGATCACTTGAGCCCAGGAATTAGAGGTTGCTGTTAGCTAGTTTGATGCCACAGCAATTTAGCCTAAGCAACAAGAGTAAGACTCTTATCAAAATAAAATAAAATAAAATAAAATCCCAGCACTTGGGAGGCCAAGGTGGATGGACTGCCTGAGCTCACAGGTCTGAGACCAGCCTGAGCCAGAGTGAGGAGACCTTGTCTCAAAAAAATAAATAAATAAATAACAGCTGGGTGTTATGGAGGGCAACTGCAGGCCCAGCTACTTGGGAGGCTAAGGCAAGAGAATCACTTGAGCCCAAGAGTTGGAGGTTGCTGTGAGCTATGATGCCATGGCATTGGACCGAGGGCAACAAAGTAAGACTCTGTCTTAAGAAATAAACAGGGCAGCACCTGCAGCTCAAAGGTGTTGGGCGCTGGCCCCATATGCCAGAGGTGGAGGGTTCAAACCCAGCCCTGGCCAAAAAAAAAAAAAAACCTGAAAAAATAAATAAATAAATAGAATAGAATAGAATTAAAAGGTAAGATATTTCGGGGCTGCACTGGTGGCTCAGTGGGGCAGTGGCCCCATATACTGAGAGTGGCAGTTTCAAACCCGGGTCTAGACAAACTGCAACAAAAAAATAGCCGGGCGTTGGGGCGGGCACCTGTAGTCCCAGCTACTTGAGAGACTGAGGCAGGAGAATCGCCAGGGGTTGGAGGTTGCTGTGAGCTGTAACACCATGGCATTCTACCGAGGGCAATAGAGTGAGACTGTCTCTAAAAATAATAATAATAAATAAGATGTTTCATTGTATGCAAATTATGTTGAAAGGTTTTTTTAAAAGATATACCACCAATCACAATTTGGATACCCCATATAGAACTGGAGTTAAAAAAACAAATACTTAGGGCTCGGCGCCTGTGGCTCAAGCGGCTAAGGCGACAGCCACATACACCTGAACTGGCGGGTTCAAATCCAGCCCGGGCCGCCAAACAACAATGACAGCTGAAACCAAAAAATAGCTAGGTGTTGTGGCGGGTGCCTGTAGTCCCAGCTACTCGGGAGACTGAGGCAAGAGAATCGTCTAAGCCCAAGAGCTGGAGGTTGCTGTGAGCTGTATGACACCATGGCACTCTACTGAGTGCGATAAAGTGAGACTTTGTCTCTAAAAAAACAAAAAAAAGAAAATGGGAAGGAATTATGTTGGTGTGGTAACAGTTCTATGATATATCTTTAAATAGTATTTACCTTTTAGAAATAAATATTGAAATATCTATGGATAAAACAGGATGACTGTAGCTCAGTGAGTAGGGCACAGGCCACATACACTCAGGCTGGTGGGTTCAAACCCAGCCAGGGCCAGCTAGACAACAATGAATTAAAAAAAAAAGAAAGAAAGAAAAGAAAGCCAGGCATTGTGGCAGGCACCTATACTCCTAGGTACTTGGGAGGCTTAGTCAAGAGAATCACTTAAGCCCAAGAGTTTCAGGTTGCTGTGAGCTGGGACGCTACAGCACTCTACCATAGAGGGCAACATAGTGAGATTGTATCTCAAAAAAAAAAATATGGGATGACAGGGATGTACTTGAAAATAATAGTTAGACAAACTCCAGTATTTTGTGTTATGCCAAGGAATAAGAGTCTTGGGGGGGGTTTTGTTTTTTTTTTTTTTTTTGAGACAGAGTCTCAACTTGTTGCCCTCAGTACAGTGCCCTGGTATCATAGCTCACAGCAACCTCTAACTCTTGGGCTCAAGTGATTCTCTGATCTCAGCGAGTAGCTGGGACTACAGGCACCTGCCATAACACCCGGCTATTTTCAGAGACGAGGTCTCGCTCTTGCTCAGGCTGGTCTGAAACTCCTAAACTCAAGCAATCCACCCATCTCGGCCTGCAAAAGTGCTGGGATTACGAGCATAAGCCACTGCGCCCGGCCTAGGTTTTGGGGTTTTTTGTTTATCTGCTTTTTAACAAGACATGGTGTCCCTATGCTGCTCAGGCTGGACTTGAACTTCTAAGTTACCCTTCCACCCCAGCCTCCAGAATAGTTGGGACTACAGCAGCCAGTGTGTCACCGTACATGGCTAAAACAAAGGTTTGGGTTTTTTTTGAGACAGAGTCTCACTTTCTCCCCCTGGGTAGAATGCTATGGCATCACAGCTCACAGCAACCTCAAACTCTTGGGCTCAAGTGATTCTCTTGCCTCAGACCAAGTGGCTGGAACTAAAGGCACCTGCCACAATGCCCACCTATTTTTAGAGACTGGGTCTCACTCTGGCTCAGGCTGGTTTCAAACTCATTAGCTCAGGCAATAAACCCACCTCAGCCTCCTTTATTAAATAAAGGTCTTAATTCATTAAGGCACCCCGCCGATGGAGGCCAAGAGTACTATAGAGGGAGGAGAAATAACAATAGATTCAGGTCAATAAGGTTTTAAAGGGGTTAGGTCAGAGCAAAATTTTACTTAGCTACCACACAAAGTGAATGGCTGACATCCAAATAAATGGAGCAATGATTCCTAATATTACTGAGAAACAAACTTACTTCTTCTTAACCAGTTCTGCCAACTCAAGAGTATTTTTTTTTTTTTGAGACAGAGTCTCACTATGTCACCCTCAGTACAGTACTGTGCCATCACAGTTCACAGCAACCTCAAACTCTTGGACTTAAGCGATTCTCTTGCCTCACCCTCCCAAATCAGCTGGGACTATAGGCGCCTGCCACAAGGCCCGGCTATTTTTTCGTTGCAGTTGTCATTGTTGGTTAGCTGGCCCAGGCCGGGCTTGAACCCGCCAGCCTCAGAGCATGTGGCTGGAGCCATAACCACTGTGCTAGGGGTGCCAAGCCAACTCAGAATATTTATAGAATCTCAAACTAATCCAGTGATTAAGCTCAGGCCATGGGGAAAGTCAGTGGTTCAAGCAGAATCAAAACTAAAATTTTTAAAGTGAGGCTGTTCTAAATCTGCTTTAAAATATGACAAAAGGCAGAGATGATCCCTTCATCCACAAGATCCATTTCTCCTACAATAGGAAAAAAATGAGCCAAAGAAAATGCAAGTCATTTCCAGTACCATCTTCATTTCCTTCCTTTTCCTTCCCCCTCCCCATGTTAGTGCCCAAGGAAGAAAGTATCTGAGAGGCAAAAAAAATAGTTCATTTTTAGGCCAGGTAAGATGGCTCACATCTGTAATCCTAGCACTCAGGAGGCTGAGGCAGTGGATTGGTCACAAGTTCAAGACAAGCCTGAGCCAGAGCAAGACCTCATCTCTAAAAACAGCAGGGTGCTGTGGTGGGCCCCTGTAGTCCCAGCTACTTGGGAGGCTGAGGCAAGAGAATCACCTGAGCCCAAGAGTTGGAGGTTGCTGTGAGCTATAATAGCACAGCACTCTTCCCAGGGCAACAAAGTTAGACTCTGTCTCAAAAAAAAAAAAAGAAAGAAAAGTATCTGAGAGGGCGGGGATGCTACACAAAAATAGGAGCAATGTGCCCAACAGTGGCAGAGGCACAGTGGTTGCGATATTACTTATACTGAATACACATGTGATTAAGCAAATAAGTAAATGTACCTAGAAAATGGGAGTCAGGTTTCTCATTTTCTAAAAAAGGATTTACAAACATAGAAATGGGGAGGTTAGAATTCTCGTGTACTAAAACATATGTAGACCCACTATTTTCAAATATATGATACAGAGGTTTGTTCAAGAGTAGATTTAACACATGCACACACATAACACACAGCTCTGTAGCAATGGGCAAATCAAGTACTAAGATCTCAGTCTCTAGATACCTACACTAAAAGGAACTAAGGCTTCTTTGACAAACGGATGATTCCAGAACTGGGACATGAAAAGTAGAAAATCAGGGTGGCACCTGTGGCTCAAAGGAGTAGGGCACTGGCCCCATATGCTGGAGGTGGCAGGTTCAAACCCAGCCCTGGCCAAAGGGCCAGGTGTGGTGGCTCACATCTATAAGCCTAGCACTCAGGGAGGTCAAGGAGGGTGGATCATTTGAGCTCAGGAGTTCAAGACCAGGCTGAGCAAGAGCAAGAGCAAGACCCTGTCTCTACTAAGAAAAGAAAGAAAGAAATAGAAAAACTAGCCAGTTGTCATGGCAGGTACCCATAGTCCCAGCTACTGAGGCAGAAGGATCCCTTGCTTGAACCCAGGAGATTGAGGTTGCTGTGAGCTATGATGATGCCACAGCACTCTACCCAGGGCAGAGTGAGACTCTGTCTCAAAAAAAAAAAAAAGAAAGAAAGAAAGAAACAAAATCAGCCTTTCACCTGTGCCAGAAATAAAAATGCAAAGAATGATGAGGAAATATCAAAAGGACACAGTAGGCTCGGCGCCTGTGGCTCAACGGGCTAAGGCGCCAGCCACGTACACCTGAGCTGGCGGGTTCGAATCCAGCCTGGGCCCACCAAACAACAATGACGGCTGCAACCAAAAAATGGCCGGG
>CAUYRH010035874.1:0-20245 GCA_963574655.1 Perodicticus potto
GAGTTCTACTCAGCTATAAAAAATGGCAAACTGATACTTTTTGTAACAACCTGGATGGAACTGGAGACTATTCTTCTAAGTGAAGTGTCACAAGAATGGAAAAACAAACACCACATGTACTCACTAGTAAATTGGAACTAACCAATCAACAGTCACATGCACATATGGAAATAACCTTCATCAAAAATCAACTAGGTGGGAGGGGGCTGAGAGAATGGGTAAATTTACACCTAACAGGTGTGAATGCCCGCTATGGGTGATGGGCACGCTTACCACTTTGACTCAAATGACACAAAAGTAATATATGTAACCAAAACCTTAGTATCCTCATAATATCCTGAAATAAATTTTTGAAAAGAAAATGTTGCCAAAAATCTCTCCTCAGTTAACTTCCAAGTAGAAAGTACTAATTAACATGAAAAATCCTCCAGCATTTTAAGAGATACAAGATCTTCTTCTTCCCCAAGATTTCGAAATGCAGCAGAATGAGTTTTATGGCCCTGCTTTATGTATATGAGTGGTCACAAACTTCATGCAGACATGCATTTTTTTCCCTTCAAATGTAGCTTGGCTTTCCTGAGAGCCCAGAAAGGTAGGATCACTCTCCTACCATTACTCCTTCCACCCATCTTCTATACACAAAGGGCCAGATTCTAGAGACAGTTTGGAGTGCCTGATACTCATTTTCTTCACTTCTATCCAGCTAGGGATAGAAATATAACCAGCAATAGTCATTAAACATAGTGACAAAAGAGCTTTTTTGCAGAAGATTTCTTTCCACCATGAAGAAAAGCGAGACAGGTAGGAGGAGCCCTCTTTGCCGCATCTTTCCACTCCATCACTTTTATTTTTTTATTTTTTTGCAGTTTTTGGCTGGGGCCAGGTTTGAACCTGCCACCTCCGATATGGGACCAGCGCCCTACTCCTTGGGCCACAGGCGCCGCCCACCACTGCATCACTTTTAACATTGCCCTTTTTCCTGACCTGAAAGGCGAGTCTGTGATGCTCCAATCTGCTGCAACCAGTTTGTGTCCGTCAATGTAAACATACCTGACACGTCAAAGATGGGAGAAATTACAGACGGAAGGAAACTCGGGTCTGTGTAATATCATTGAATGCTTAAAACAAACTTGAACACGCCAACCTCTGGACTTCTTGTTGCTTGAGAAAATAATCAAGCCATATCATTTAAGTCAATTTCAGTCAGATATTCTGCTACTTGTAGTTAAGCGCATTCTAACTGCTAACCCTACATACCCAAGGGCCTAAGCTATTTCAATATAAATGGGATGAACTCACTTGCTCTGATCAGGAGTGTCATTGTGACACTTCTGAAAAAGTCAAACAGTGCAAAGTGTCTAACAAGCAGGAAAATATGTTTTCCTATTATACTGAAAACACATATTTTGACAAAGGCAGTTGAAGTGTACAGCCTGAAGTAGCTATCATGTTCATGAGAAGTTTAAAATTAATTGCTTTGGGAAATTCTGATAAAGATTTAAGCAGAAATGCAACAACTTAATAAGCCCTGCACAAATCTGCTCCACAGAAAAAGAACAAATCAGTGTGCCCGGAAAACAGATTTACAATAGGCCAAAAAAACTTCTTTCCAAGTCTTAACTTGAGATAATCTAATAAAAAAAATTATCAGAGTCAACACCTCCCATTGGCAGGCACTATCCAGGTAGATAACATGTGAAACAGAGTCTCTTTCAACTTTCCACATTAGATACCTTCAGAGGAATGGGAGAAGTTTGCAGGCTCCAAGCGTACCTAGAATCATTGCTTTTCCTTCCTAAAAATGTTCTTTATTCTTACAACCTGTAAATTAGCAAGTAGTTATGTCTAGATACACAATGAATTAGTATTACCTATATTAACCTATCATCTCAGAGTCAAAAAACAAAACAAAAAAAGTTCTCATAAAAGATGTTAACCTTGAGCTTTTATGGTATTAAAGATCTATACTTAATCCAAATATATTTTTATGATGTTGGAATAAACTTTTGAACAACAAGGATGGTCTTCTACTGATGCCAGGTAAAAGAGAATTCCCTAAATCAGCAGTTCTCAACCTGTGGGTCGCAACCCCTTTGGACTATATTAGAGGTTCACGGCATTAGGAAGGTTGAGAACCACTGCAAATAGACCTTAAGGTCATAGAAAGACTTCACCTGCTTTCCTTTAGCCTCAACCCAGAGCCACTAGGCAAATACTGTCTGCCTAAAATCTTCCCAGTTATTTTAGTCAAGTTATCAAGGCTCTTCCTGAATATCTGAGACCACATCTGTTACACTGAAATTTTCCATCTGTTGAAGAATTATCTATTTCCATCCAGCTCATGAGACTCATAAATTTCAACAATAACTTCAAGCAGTGGTTCTCGACCTTCCTAATACCACAACCCTCATACAGTTCCTCATGTTGTGGTGACCCCCAACCATAAAATTATTTTCATTACTACTTCATGAAGTTCATGAAGGTTCTCAACCTTCCTTTCATTGCTACAGCAACGAAATAATTTTATAGTTGAGGGTCCCCACAACACAAGGAACTGTATTAAAGGGTTGCAACATTAGGAAGGTTAGAACCACTGACTTTAAGGGTTCTGGGACAGTGATTAGGGTAAAAAGGAGACCATAATGTGCTTACAATGAATGAAAAGACAGGGTGAACAAATAGATCTCTCTGAATGTAAATAGCATCCATAATGTTTTTCTTCCGACCAAGATGTTACTAGTTGAGTTGGCCTTATGAGAGATAAGAGACATGTTGGGTTTGTCTGGAGTCATAGGTTTTGCTACTTATTTATGAATTGCAGAGAAAGAAAGATTCCCCAATGATCAGTGTATTTCTAGATTCTGAGAAAAAAACACCACTTTTAAAAAATATGGGGGTACAAAATTATAAGCTTCATATAATGCTCTTTCACTCTGAATCCATCCACAGGCAAAGCTGAAAGCAAATTAATATTATTTTATAAAGAAGTCTAATTATAGAGAATTAGTAGGGTTATCATTGCATCAAGAAAGCCAGAACATTATCATTTCAAACAAGCTCCTGACAAATAAATAGCTAGAAGAAAAGAAGTTCAAAGTATTCTTTGATGTTGGGTGCCAGAAAATCCCTCAAGATCCTCCATTGTAGTGACTATGTTAGTGACAGTAAGCCCTGTTTCAATGGTGAACTTTTCAAGCTCACTTCCCCAGATCTCTAGGTCAAGAAAAGTCTTTCATCACGTGGTTTTGAATGTTTATATTGAATCCTTTGTTTCAGCCATCTTGTAACATCTTTGACTGCTCTTTCTTGATAGTACAACAGAATAACCAAGGTGCCATCCACTTTTCATGAAGAACTAGTTAACTGGAGATATTCTGACTGTACTTTCCCTTTCTAAAGTGGACATACTGACTTGCCAGGAGTCCAGAGTTGTCGCTAGCCATATGCAGAGTTCTCACAAAATGACATGAAAGGTATCATGCTAATGTTACTTTTTTTGCATTATTACTATTAATATTGCTTAATACTTTGATGCAGTAATCATCTGATTTCTTTTCTGAATGTCTTTCTCTTCATTTATTCTTTACAAGGTTTTTGTTTCTAGTCCTTACCTTAAACATTGTTATTGTTATTAAATTTTAAAGCCTTTTTAATTCTGTGAAGGCAAAAAGTGGAAACCTAATAAACACATGTACATACAAAAATTGAAAAATAAAAATAAATAATAAAAAAGAAAATTACAAATATACTATCTTAATGTCTAACACTTGCTAAAAACTAGTTCATTTGATGAGCAAACTAAAAATTCCTGAGAGTAAAGACAGATACAATTTAAGAAGAGGCAAAGGCAGAAAGTGAGAAAAATCTCCAGAACATGAGAGGGACCCGAAAAAGGCTGTTAGGGACTGAGCATGTCCCCCCAAATTCATATGTTGAAGCTCTAATTCCCAGTGTGATTGTGTTTAGAGACAGGGCCTTCAGGCAGGTGATTAAGGATAAACGATGTCATAGGAGGAGTCCCTAATCCAGTATGATTGGTTTCCTGGTAAGAAGAGGAAGAGATGCCAGAGCTGGCTCATGCACCCCTCAACCTTCCATATCTGCACACAAGGAAGGACCACGTGAAGATGCAGTAGAAGGCAACCCTCCACACACCCCCAAGAGAGGCCTCCCTGCAGAGGGAGGCCTACAGCACTTTGACCTTGGACTTCCAATCCCCAGAACAGCAATAAAATAAATATTTGCTTGTTTAAGCAACCCACTCTGCATTATCTTGTTATGAAACCTGAAAAGCCAAAAACATTAGCAAATCCCTAGCTTTAAAGAAGAAGAAATAAAAAGACAGCAGGAAGTTAAAAATGAACAATCAAGAAGAAAAAAGGCAAAATTCCCCAATATAACACCTTGATTTAGTGCTAGTCCAATATGAGTGATAGATAAATCAATAAACCTACCCTTGAGTGGAAGGTGCATTATACCTAAGCCAGATATTTAGAAACTTCTGTATTTCAAATGAATATGCTATTTCAAAATGATTTTAATAATATTCATATAATAAGAAAAATCCAAAGGTACTTTATTTTTTAATCCAAACCTTTGGATAAAATTCCAAAAATGTGGGCACCAAATGCTAAGTGAAATTAAGTATCAATGACACTTAGAACAAATTTCACCCAACAAGGAGGTTCTGAAATAACGTTTGTGTGTTACAGTGCCAAGTATTCATGGCCTGCTAGACCTGGAGGTAAAACTACAAGATTCGCTCAACTCTCTCCTTTTATACATTTAAATATTTGTTGGACTCAACATCATATTTTAAGACAATTGCTAAAATTATTATTAATTTAAGATACTTAAGGTCATCATTAAGATAATATTATAGTACATTTAGAAGGGTCGATAGACTTCATTGTTTTAAAACGAATGATTTCTAATCAATTTCTTGAATCAAAATTATTTTCCAACTTAAAGGTAAGTTTTAAAAGCATTGAAAGATCAGTCATATGAATAATATGAACATAGGGATAGATGAAGATATAAAGATATAAATGCTGATACAAATACGGATATAGATACATAGAGACAAACACAGAAATAGATACAGATGTGGCTAGAGAGAGAGTTAGAGAGAGAGAGATAAGTGTTTTTCAACCTTTTTTATCTCACGGTGAACTTGAACCTATCTATGGCAAACTTCCACAGTACACTTAAATTATGTTGATCAAAAAACAAGAGTAAAATAAAGAATATACTTACCGTGCTGTGAACTTCTTTTGAAAATAGTTTAATTAATGATCTTTAAAACTTTTTGCAGCACACCAGTTGCAATATTTCCCCAATATTCAGGGGAACATGCAGGGAAAATACTCTGCAAGCTCATTTTAGCAGGTTTCCGTAAGCCGACTGCAGAGAGGCTTTGCTTTATTTTCTCAGTCTCTCCATGTAGAAGTGCTCAGGAAGCCTGTGAGAACAGCATGAGGAACGGGTCCTGACTTCAAGTTGCTAACCCACAGCACGTGTGCTATAGCTGGGAGATGATTTAAACCTGGTTCTCTTAAAACCAAGCTAACCTGTACGGAAGAAATATAATACTCATCCCTGAGAATTTTTTGGGTTTTTTTGAGACTGAGTCTCACTTTGTGGCCCTCAGTAGAGTGCCATGGTGTCACAGCTCATGGCAACTTCAAACTCTTGGGTTCAAGTGATCCTCTTGCCTCAGCCTACCATGTAGCTGGGACTACAGATGCCAGCCACATGCACGGCTATTATGCAGTTTTGGCAGAGGCCGGGTTTGAACTTGCCACCTCCAGTATATGGGGCTGGCACCTTACTCCTTGAACCAAAGACACCACTCAGCAGAGCTACTATTTTTTAGCGACCAGGTCTCGCTCTCGTTCAGGCTGGTCTCAAACTCCTGAGCTCAGGTGATCCACCTGCCTCAGCCTCCCAAAGTGCTAGGAGGATTCCAGCTGTGAACCACCACACCTGGCCATCCCTGAGAATTATTTTTTTTTCCCCAAGGAAATAAAGACAATTCTGCCCCAGGACTGTTTGCTTTTTCTTTGTTTTACTTTTTTAGTTTTTGGTTTATAAATTAAGAAAAAGATTAGGATGTATATATTTAATACTTTTGAATTAATAATTTTCCTGAGCCCATTGACTAATATGTAACTAATAAATACCAACAGACCTGGCCAAACTCAGGATAGCCTGAAAAGTTTGTAAATGGATGCTTTGCAAGTGATTAGTTCTCCTCTCACACGTACCAAGATGTAAAAAAGACCATGTCTACTCCTAATTTATCTTTGTGAATACTGTATGTCTATGTGATACAGGAATAATATTTTGAACCATATCTAAATTCTCCCCCCACCGCCCCCCGCCCCATTCTGGCCAGGGTCGCACACAGCCTCAAAGGAAATTAAGATCTCTAGGGCAAAATACACATAAAATGAGTCAACTGCAGTTTTTGACTTACAGCAGAGTATCTGGAGACAGACACAGAGTCACCCTCCAGTCTTGAAAAGGAGACTTTGTTAAAAGGAAAAACAGGGTTTATAAATAACAAAACTTGTTTTATAAATCAAGAGCCAAACGAGTGAGCTGGAAGCTCCGCATCTCATTGGCCCTGAGAGGTGTGACCCTACGTGAGGTGGCCCTGTGCAGGGGCACATTCGGGGAGACGTGGCCATGGTGGGGTGGCCTCTTTGGGCAGGGAGGGGCGGCGAGCCCGCACTCCTCACTTGCGCAGGGCCCGGGAGTGGTGTGGAAGGAATCCCGAACTTCGCGTGTCCCTCCCTCGTGAATCCCAGCAGGAAGGTGAAGGGCTGTGTGCTTGTAGGGTGTGTTAAGGACCGAGAAGTGTCCAGATTTTATGTTATTTGCCACCTAATAAGTTAGACTGCCACTGTTTCGTAGATACTAGGAAAAAACACCAGACTCCTGGGACAGAGATGAAGGTCTGGTTTATGAGTCACAGTAGCAGCGGTCGCCTGAGTATCAGTACCTCTCGTGCTGGTTCCCCAGGCCCCAGTCCCACGGGGAGACCCAAAGGAGACCGCAGGACACCTGCACACAGCGGCAGGAGGCCACTCCCTCGGGACCTGGGTACACAGCCCCGCACCTCTACCTCTGAGCCTGCGCAGTGTGCACATTCGCTGGGCATGATCTCGTGCCTTGCTCACAGCAGGTGCAGGTGGGAAGTTGTTTCCCATCAGGGTGAAAGGAGCCACCAGCTGGTTGATGTAGCGGAGGCCAGTCAGACTAGGAATCCCCCGGGGGTCACAGGCAGGTCTACATGGATCTCAGGGTTGCTGAGAGCAGAGGTTGGGGTCTGGCTAAATCCTTGGAGCAGTCACGGTGAGTTGCCCAAGCTCTGAGGACAGCAAAAGACACAGGCCCCTCCACGGCCAGGTCGGAGAGAGAGGACAAGACAGCTGCTCTGGCCGGAACACTCATTCCCAGGAACGCCACGGGGATGGCTGTGATCTCCCTGCTCCCAGACGCCATCATGGCTCAGCTAGTAAGGCGCCGGCCCCATAGACCAAAGGTGGTGGGTTCAAATCCGGCCCCAGCCAAACTGCAACAAAAAAAATAGCCAGGCGTTGTGGCAGGCACCTGTAGTCCCAGCTACTCGAGAGGCTGAGGCAAGAGAATCACCTAAGCCCAGAAGCTGGAGGTTGCTGTGAGCTGTGACTGCACAGCTCTCTACCAAGGGAAACAAAGTGAGACTCTGTCTCTACAAAAGAAAAAAAAAAAGACATCACCGGGGAAGCAGGAGACTTAACCCAGCAGGGACTGAAACTCTGAATTGCCAATTTACTCAAATAATACTGAATTAATCTGAAATAAAATCATCTTAAGTGGAAGAACTAAGTTTTTTTTTTTTTTTTTTTTCAAATATTTATACTTTTATTAATAATGAATCCAAACTGGAAGGAACTAGGTTATATTTAATTGGAATGTTTGACTCCTCTGCTAAACAGCCTTTCACCCCAATGTCGATATAAACTCCTGGGAAGTTATAGGCAGACAGTAGCTGTATTTTGCTGTGTGTACATTTGACCCAACATTATGTATTAAGCTTGTGCCTCATTATTTAGTATGCCACAATAAACTTGATGTTTATTCCAACATCAAGTTTTTAAAGGGTATTTTTAGGTTACATAAAAAATACTTTCTTCAGAATATTTATGAAGCTTAAAAATATTGTAGACACAAAAAAGAGAGAGAGAAAGTAGGTCTTTTGAAGAGTTTAATTGAATTCACAGATGATTCCACAAATCAGCTAAGAAAAGTTAGAAGTTTTTCAGCTACAACCATAACCTTTTGAAGTTAATGTCACAGAATGCAAACATGTCCTTTCACAAATTATGCTTTGGAGACATTGTCAGAGGCACAATCAAAGTGTGGCAGGTCATTAATCTGATCACATCTTCTAGTCATCTTCGCAAATTCCAATATCCAAACATTTCATAGTCACATGACTCTTCTCTGACCTTTCTGTAAAATTTTCCGCTTCCTTAGTTGAAGCCGTAGCTAAACTCTACAGTGAGTGTAAAATTTTCAAGCATTACCTTGGGTTTTTATAAGCAACCTGCACATTAATGTATATCATGTTGGCTGGTACCATATAAACAAGCCTGGCTTGGAAATCCAAAGACCAGATTCTAGTTCTGCCACTTTCCAACTTGGTGATTTTAGACAAATGACAACATCTATGACCCTCAACTTCCCCATCTTTAAAATGTGGAACATAATTTATCACTAAAACCAATCTCATAGTAGTCACTATTGTTGAAACTCACCAAACGATCTATGTAAAGTCAGTATTTTGTGCAAATACGAATTTCTACCCTAAATTCTCTGTAAAAGAAAATTAAACTGTTACTCATAGCCAAAATTGGCTTAGGAATTCTACTTCCTAAGTAAATGACATTATATATGTTTAGAATAAATGGCTCTTTATTTAAGTAAAACTATGAATGGTTGATTTGAGTTTGAAGATGAAGATGAATAATTTGAAAGGTAAGCAAAAGAAAGAAAGAGAAGCAAAACTGTATGGCATACTATAATAAGGAAAATTTGCAACTTCTTCCAGCAACTTAAGGGAGAAAGAGAGGTAAGAGAATTGGAGGGGAAGCAGAGAAAGAGGATCTCAGAAAGATGGCCAGAAACTGTGGCTGTACATGGCAAGATGTCCAGGGGAAATGGCCAAGTGGCTTTATTAGTTATGTGTCTCTTATTCAATTTTAACTTATTTGTGGGATAATTTTCTGTGCATCTTGCCCCTAAGTTTTGTTTTAAACCACTGCAGACTCTAGTATGTGTGTGATCATTTGGATGACAAAAGAATGTGGACGATGGCCAATGGCAGATGGTGCTAAGAAGGAAATACCCATGATGGGCAAGAAACATGCCTGGAGGCAAATGAAGAAAATGTAGCTTCCAGAGCTCCCAAAATCTCTGAAAGAGAACGTGGATTTCTGCTTTTTATAAGGATGAGAGGTGAGTCATTTTATTTGAATCAAAAAGATAAAATGACTCAAACTACCCTGTCAATTAACACCTGTTTGTTCTCAGTATTACCACAAAACAGCATCTCCTAAGAATAGGTAGGAAAAAATAATGTTCCAACAGCTAAACACTTATTTTACAATCATTTCTAATTTATAGGCCCCATTCATATTTATAGAAATTAATTTTTATAAGTATCCAAATTTACGTAAATAGTATGTAATTTCCCAAATGACGTATTTTGCTAAAATTTATTTATTTATTTAGTTATTTATTTAAGACAGAGCCTCAAGCTGTTGCCCTGGGTAGAGTGCCATGGCATCACAGCTCACAGCAACCTCCAATTCCTGGGCTTAAGCGATTCTCCTGCCTCCGCCTCCCAAGTAGCTGGAACTACAGGCTCCTGCCACAATGCCCAGCTGTTTTTTGGTTGCAACTGTCATTGTTGTTTGGCAGGCCAGGGCTAGATTCAAACCCACCAGCTCAAGTGTATGTGCATGGCGTCTTAGCCACTTGAGGCACAGGCACCAAGCCACTAATATTTAGAAGTTGTTGACTTTTAAGGCATTGAAACACTATCATAATTTAAAATTATTTTTCCCAGCTGACTGCCTATACTCAGTGGTTAGGGCGCTGGCCACATGCTTTAGGGCTGGTGGGTTCGAACCTGGTCCCAGCCTGCTAAACAAACAAACAAAGAAAAAAATAGTCGGTTATTGTAGTGGGCACCTGTAGTCCCAGCTACTAGGGAGGCTGAGGCAAGAGAATCGCTTGAGCCCAAGTGTTTGAGGTTGCTGTGAACTATGATGCCACAGCACTCTACGAAGGTGACGAAGTGAGACTCTGTCTCAGTAAAAAATATAAATAAGTAAAATAAAATTATTTTTTCCTTGGAAAATGCTGAAACCTATAAAAACAATGCATGCTAATTAATTTTCATTCTACATGTTTTTTTCCATTTTCTTTTGCAGAGTAACCACTTGCTAAGGCAATAATGAAGCTATGCTCCTGGGACACAGGCTTCATTCACTGCCTTTGAGAGGATGGGCAGCTGAGAAAGCGTTCTGTTGACCACGTTTGACAAGGCTTTGCTGTATTTGTTTCCTGACTGTTGCTATAGTAACTGAGGAAGGTGTAGCAAGTTATAAAATCGCCAATGCGTCCTTGCAAAACATTTCTTAAACTTCCTATTTGTAATAACACGTACCCAAGGTTACTGTGAGAAATCTCTTTAAATGTCCCTTAATTTAGTGTTGTGATTTTACGAGTCTTGCTCCTTCCTGTTTCTGTTAATATGTCATTTATATATAAGCGGGGAAAATGTGCTTATGATCCCAGGACTATAATGTATTAAAAAGTTCCACAAAAGAAAAAAGGAAGGCAGAATAATTTAGAAGAAGAGAGAAAAAAAAAGGTGGATAAAGGGAGAAGGAAAATGTGATACATTTCAAAATGTCTAGTTCTGTTTAGAACTCAATATGGGGCAACTCCCTGTAGGTGGACGTCAAGGTGTCAGTACTCCTTACCCTTAGTAACAAAAGGCAAGATTTGGTTCATTATAGACAGTACAGATGTAGTTTTCCACACACATATCAGTGTTTTTATAGAATTTTGATCCTGCTGTGTTCATAACAAATTTTTTTTTTCCAGTTAGGCCATTCTGGGAGCCATTGCTATGCTCCTGCTCCTGTGCCTTCAGCTGAGTGTGGCCACTGCTGTCACCCCCTGAGCTCAGAGCCCCTCTGTCCCCAGAGCTACTCAGGGACTCTGGTGCCCAACCAGGCCGGGGTGGACGGAGGTCCCAGCACTCCTGGGGTATGCTCACCTCCTGGGAGTTCCCAGGTGAGCCATCCTCCAGGTCAGAGCTCTGCTGCCACAGAAAAGGGGACATCATGTGGCCAGGGACACCGGGCCATCAGGCATGGACTGGGTAGAGGGACCTGCCCCTCCCATACCACACCCAGAAGTAGTGGGTGGCCATTGCTGTAGACAGTCCCAAGTGCCACTCAGGAAGCCCTGTGGGCTGAAATGTACCCCTCACCCCACCAAGAGGAGATTCCATGGAGTGAGAAAGGGCCACACAAGGGCCAGGCAGTCAGTGGGGTGGCAGCCATGTCCCAGCCCCACAACTCCCCTGCACACTGTGCCTGTGTCCCTCCATAGCAAATCTTATACTGACTCATTGGCCTCCAAAAATTCCACCTTAGTTGTTTTTTTTCTTACATCACTGGGTGATAATAATAATAGTTGACCACTTTAATAGAACACGTAGGGGGCAGTATTCATTCCAGGTGATTTACATATATTAGCTCATTTAGTCCTCACAACAACCAGGAAGGAAATCTAGAAAATCAAATACCTACATATCACACTAGAAATTAGAACTTTTTCTTAAAAACAAATTTGAAGTGAGTAAGACCAATCTCATTAGTAATTTTGTACTACGTTTCAAAGATGAGAAAACTAAGGCAATGAGGTTGACTTGTCAACATGTTTAATCAAGGTAATGCTGACTACTATAAACACAAATTCTAAAAGGAATGAAGATGTGCAGGGCAGCGCCTGTGGCTGAGGGAGTAGGGTGCTGGCCCCATATGCCAAGGGTGGTGGGTTTGAGCCCGGCCCCAGCCAAACTGCAACAACAACAAATAATAAATAAATAAATTTTTTTTAAAAAGGAATGAAGATGTACAGAGAACTCAATCAATAAGAAAAGAACAAACAACCTCATTTTCTTGTGGGCAAGAGATTTGAACGGAAACTTCTCTGAAGATGACATGAATGGCCTACAAACACATGAAAAATTGTTCATCGTCTTCAACCATTAGAAAAATGCAAATCAAAACCACTTTGAGATATCACCTGACTCCAGTAAGATTAGCCCACATCACAAATCCCAAAACTTCAAATGTTGGCATGCATGTGGAGAGAAGGGAACGCTTCTACACTGCTGATGGGATTGCAAACTAATACAGCCTTTTTAGAAAGAAATATGAATTCTCAAGGAATTAAAAGTTGACCTACCATTTGATCCCACAATTCCATTACTAGGTATCTACCTAGATGAACAAAACTCATTTCAAAGCAAAGACATTTGCACCAGAATGTTTATTGCAGCCCAATTCATAATTGCCAAGTCATGGAAACAGCCCAAATGAAGAAAAGGCAATAGGTTTAGGCAACAGGCAGCCAGTGAAGAAGTGGCATAGCCAGGGTTTCAGATCTGGCAGTTTGGCTCCTGGGTTCCAACTTGTGGTCACAGAGCTACTTGCACAGCTGTCCACCTGTACTCTCCTTACTGCTTTTTCTCCTTCAAATCTAAAATAGCCTCCTTAAATAAACACAGTCTACATCTAGTAATTACACCATTCCCAGATGACTTCCAAGCCAGGCAAACATGAATGATTGTACATGCTTGTCCTCTGATTCACACTACTCTGGCATGCTCTTACTAGAAACGTCTTTGTCCGGTTCCTGATCCTCACTGTAGTGGGGGCTGTATCACCTCTTTTTTCAATTCCAAGAAACTTACTCATCTCTTCACTATCTCAAACTAAGAACAATGTCTTCTCAATGCTTCTTTCACAGTACCCACCCCGATTTTCCATTTACTGTAAACTGACTTGTTTTTAATTAATTATATCAAAATGAGAACGTTGTTTATTGCAGCACTATTCACAGTAGTCAAAATATGGAAGCAACCTAAGTGTCTATCAACAGATTAATTGATTAAGAAAATGTGGTATATATTCCTGATGGAATATTATCAGCCATAAAAAAGGAATGAAGTTCCCACATTAGCAGGAACATGAATGGAACCAGAGAATATGGTGTTAAGGGAAATAAGCCAGGTGCAAAGTGACAAATATGTGGCAACCGTGTACAAGGGTTCCAGTTTCTTCCTATCCTCATTAACACTTGTTATCATTTATGGGGGTTATAGCATAGCCATACTAACAGACTTTCTAGCATAGCCATTCTAACAGAGATATCTCATTATGGCCTTGATTTGCTGAGTTCCAAATAGTTACCTAGAATCTATGACCACACCGGCCTGGCATCCTTAATGCAGTCCTGTCTAACAACTGTGAAACATTTCTGATGACTTTCTTCGTGCTTTGCAATTATTTTTTGAAACAACTTGTGTTCAAAGTACCATGTAGAATGCCTATCAAAAGTTATCATGTTAATTTATTTTTTTATTTTATATCTTTTATTAAGTAGTGAGTCACAGCAATGATACAAATAAGACAATCAGAATGGCTTGAATTAAGTTATTTCTCTGTGGCTTCTAACTGTTTTGAGTAAAACCACATGTAATGTGTTATTCATTCTGGACTCAAAAATGATTGCTGAATAACTCATATTGATAAAGTTAATCAGGATTTTTATTCTCTGCTATTTTCATTCTCTGCTGAAAAGCTTTTTTTTCTTTTTCGTAACATATTCTATCTCATATTTTTAAGCATTTTAAATAACCGATCAGACATCTAATTAATAAAAGGCAAAGAAAAGGAAAAAACGAATGCTATACATGAAATAAAAAGGAATCCTTAAAAGAGTAGTTGTTCCCAGGCAAGATCTGTTATATTTGGCTGATAGTCAACATAAGAAAACATCTCAAAAGAA
This sequence comes from Perodicticus potto, assembly GCA_963574655.1. Classification (NCBI taxonomy): domain Eukaryota; kingdom Metazoa; phylum Chordata; class Mammalia; order Primates; family Lorisidae; genus Perodicticus; species Perodicticus potto. The sequence goes on from CAUYRH010035874.1 coordinate 14,146, forward strand.
ACAAAGATCCTTATACCACCCAAAAATTTGTAAAAATGGGTTACTAGGTATGTATTTTGTTCCTAACACTGCATATTAGTGATTTTTAATCAATTTACGGTCTTGTTAAAGCCTAAATTTCAAGTAATGTAGTATTGTCCAGATTGCCCTATATGGAAAAGAATTATTAGATTCACAAGTCAAAAGTTAATAGTTGCTGGAATTATTTTGAAAGGCCCATCTAAATGACCTTGAGGCTAGCCATATATCTTTCTATCTGCACTTCTCCATCTTTTGATAGATTGAATTTTAGAAATAGCCAGAACTATTTAAATTCAAGTCTAAAGAATAAATTGGGTGACCAAGCTGGAAAACATATTTTTACCAAAAATGAGCTATAAATGTAATAACGAGGCTGAAGTTTTGAGCCTTTCATGAACTGTTTCCTAAAAGCAATTTCTAAATAGGCATTCCTCAAATATTCTGAGCAAAATGTAAGATTCATCTAAAAGAGATGTTCAGTTTGGATGTCTGCAGTCTAGTATGGTTGTTATGTGCATATATATGTATATTTTTAAAATATACATCAATCATATTTAATAATTTGGTAATTATTTATAAGTTACTTAAATTAGGTCCTCATAAATTTTATACTTCCTTCTTCCTTCATTTCTTTCTTAATTTTTTTTCTTTCTTCCTTCTTTTTTACTTTTTCTTCTTTCTTCATTCATATTTTTCATGATTTCCCTTTTCTATCTATGCCCTAAAATTAGTTCCTTACTGAAACTTCAGGTTACAAGCTTATCTTAAACAGCCATACCTTATCAGTTAAACTAGCCTCTATTTCCTTAACTTGTTTGGTTTTTCTTCATAGCAAAAGTTTGCCTCTCTGGTATTGAATTTTATCTTTATCCAGTTATCGTATTTCTTTCCTCTGAAATATAAATTTAATGAATACAGAAACTTTGTCTTTTTCACTTGCTGCTGGGTCTCCAGCACCCAGATAAGAGCCTGGTAGGGTAGCATCTGCTTAATAAAATTTTGGCGAATAACTCCTTGAAATTAGTATTAAGAAAATACATTTGTAGTTTAATGTCTAAAATACATTTTGGAAATGAGATAAAACTGCAAGTAAAATCATTGTCTAACTTTTATCATATTATTTATATATATCTTTATGTTTTTTCTTAGCTAAAATGATAGCCATGGTAATTGTTACCAACATTTTATCTAATAAAAAATGAACACAGCTAACAAGTCTAAGGATTATGATAAAATCAAATTTCTTAACTCGTCTCTCATCTTTCTTAGGAAAATGGTTTGAACTGAAGGAAAACTACTAAGAATTTACAGGCGAGATGACCATTTAGTGATCAGTGGTTGGGTACGATTTAAAAATGTCTGTTTCCATAGGAAAGCACTCTTGAAAATGAAACCAAACATACTCTGTCTTTTCGTGGTATTTTAATTAGTTCAATTAACCATCAAGGATATACCCTACCCAACACTACACAAGCTAAAGACAGGACTTTAAAAACAATTATCAATCAATTTTAGTTTCTCTTGAATTAATTCTTAATCCTGGTTTGAACTGGTAGCTGTCCAAGGTATTTTGGTGTGTGTCAGAGTATGTTCTATTACTATTTAAAAAATATTTCTGCCAAGTCAGTTGTTCTTTGCCTTCTTTGTATTGCCTATATCTTGGCAATATAATGAAGGCAATTCAGCTCATTTTTTTTAGGAAAAAAATCACAATTTTACTCCATTCAATATGATATTGGCCTCTATCAGTTTAAGAAATGTTCCTTCTATACCTATTTTCTTAAGCATTCTAATCAAGAAAGGATGCTGGATATTGTCAAAAGCTTTTTCTGCATCAATTGAGAGAATCATATGGTCTTTGTTTTTTTATTTGTTTATGTGATGTATTATATTTATGGATTTACATATATTGAACCATCCTTGGGACCCTGGGATGAAACCCACAAAGCAAATAGACAGCCCTCAGAACGGGAGAGGATTTTTGTAAGTTATATCTCTGACAAAGGTCTAATAACCAGAATCCACAGAGAACTCAAACTTATTACTAAGAAAAAAACAAGTGATCCCGTTTCATTGTGGGCAAGCGGTGTGAACAGAAGCTTCTGGGAAGAAGACAGGCACATGGTCTACAGACACATGAAAAAATGCTCAGCATCTTTAATCATCAGAGAAATGCAAACCAAAACCACTCTGAGATACCATCTAACTCCAGTAAGAGTAGCCCACATCACAAAATCCCAAAACTACAGATGCTGGCGTGGATGTGGAGAAAAGGGAACAAACACTTCTGCACTGCTGGTGGGAATGCAAACTAGTACGTTCCTTTTAGAAGGAAGTTTGGAGAACACTCAGGAATCTAAATGTACACCTACCATTTGATCCTGCAATTCCTCTTCTAGGCGTATATCCAAAGGACCAAAAATCACTTGACAATAAAGATAAATATCATAATTCATAATTGATGAATTATAAATTAATTCATAATTGCCAAGTCATGGAAGAAGCCTAAGTGCCCATCGACTCATGAATGGATTAATAAATTGTGGTATATGTATACTATGGAATACTATGCAGCATTAAAAAAAAATGGAGACTTTACCTCTTTTATGTTTACATAAATGGAGCTGGAAAATATTCTTCTTAGTAAAGTATCTCAGGAATGGAAAAAAAATATCCAATGTACTGAGCACTACTGTGAAACCAACTTATAATCACTCACACTTACATATGAAAAATGAAACACAACTATAGCCTAGGATGAAGGACGGAAGGGGAGAGAGAGGGAAAGGGAGGGGGTGGGGTGATAGAGGAAGGGTTAACAGGGGGACTACACCGATGGAGCATAATACAAGTACAAGTTGGATCTATCGAGTGTAGAACACAAATGTCTTAACACCGTAATTGGGTAAAAGAGATGAAAGCTATGTTGATTAGTAGCATGTAAGCACTCCAGTTTGTACAAATAATCAACACATCGAATCCCATAATGGCATAAATGTATTTATGATCTATGTACAAATGACATAATAAAATAAAAAATAAAAAAAGTCACAGATTACACAGATCTTTACACACAGTTTTAGGGGGTGTTTTGGATCATTCTCATCCCCTGCTATGAAGTCCATGGGCGCCTTGTCAAGAACATCTGAATAATAAAGGGGTGATTATGTTTAAGCCTTTAGGGTCTGTTGGATAATTTATTTTACAAATTTTTTCCCAAGGAGGTAGAAAATCAAATTGTTCACAGATTTGATTCATATAAATCAAGCATTTCAGTTTTCTTGAATTAGACTAAGAATCCAAGCAAAAACTTGAGAACTAGAAGAAGAGGCTCCTCTAAGGTATTATTTTATGCTTTTATTTTTTATTTAAAAACATAGTTAGAAGTCAGCAGTTGAAGCTTGAACTACCTTCTTGCCTTGTAAGGGTAAAGGTAATTTTGAACGCAAGAGGAATAAATGGGGCTTTCTCACCTTTGATAAATGAGGAGAACACGCGAACCTTCCATTGGCATAGCTGGTAAGAGGCAGACTGGGCTTATGGTTCTGTTGCATTTCACATATAAATCCTTAATTAGCAAAGTGAAGAAAGGGGACATGTTGATCCTGAGATAGTAGAAAGGCCAAAGGGAGTCGAGTGTACTATGTTGTAACTGTGTTTCTCTCTCAAGGAACAATTTTCAGTAGGAGCAAACATTACCAAAATGACCATAGACTGACTCCCTGGGAAGCGGCCTGCCGGGCCGGGCAGCATTCTCCACGCCAGACTTTGGAGTGATAACCACGCGTTGGCTTCTCTAGGATATTTTCTTTCTCCCTGGGCTTTTTCTCGATAGGAGGAAAAGGGAAATGCCTGTAATGGCAGCAGTTACACACTGACAGCTTTGTCAGAGGACATGTCTCCTGAATTGTGAATAAGCAGAGGGTTCCCAGTGCTGCTGGTAGTGGATGGCAGGATGTTTTGCAAAACAGAGTCAGTGATTTCTTCCTCTGTGTCAGCTTCATGCTTCTCAGTGCACAGCCCAGGATGTGGCACGAGGAGCCTGGTGCCCTGGGCAGGATAGCTCTTCTTCCACAATTAGCTTATGGGAGGAAAACTGTGTACACTCCCCAAGCTCTCCGCCTCCACCTTCACAGATTAGATACCTAATGCCAACAGCTTCTTAGCAAACGTTTTATAACTTAAAAGTCAAAAGGTCCACTAAGAATACATTTATTTTGAATACATTGATCATGATATTCAGAAAAGGGACATATTGGATCACAAATTTAAAGCCCCTACGAAAGTCCGTTGTAAAGATAGGAAACTTGAGTTTGTTTTCACATCTTCATTCTCCTCTGCTTTGTTAAAATTTTAGTTTTGAATTATCAGATAGCATTTTCATAGCCTCCTCTGTCTTATCTCAGTCTATATAATAGTCCTTGGAATTTAGATGACTATGAATTATGTTTTTTTTTTAGTATCATTTTTTTTTTTGTAGGGACAGAGTCTCACTTTATCACCACAGCTCACAGCAACCTCCAACTCCGGGCTTAGGTGATTCTCTTGCCTCAGCTTCCCAAGTAACTGGGATTACAGACACCCGCCACAACACCCTGGCTATTTTTTTGTTGCAGTTTGGCTGGGGTCAGATTTGAACCCACCACCCTTGGTTTATGGGGCCGGAGCCCTACTCACTGAGCAACAGGTGCCACCCATGAATTATGAATTTTTTTAATATTATTATTTTTTATTTTGGAGAGACAGAGTCTCACTTATTGCCCTTGGTAGAGTGCTGTGGCATCACACAGCTCACAGCAACCTCCAACACCTGGACCTAGGCAATTCTCCTGCCTTGGCCTCCCGAGCAGCTGGGACCACAGGCACCCACCACAATGCCCAGGCATTTTTTTGTTGCAGTTTAGCCAGGCCAGGTTCGAACCCGCCACCCTCAGTATATGGGGCTGGCACCCTATCCACTGAGCCACAGGCACCGCCCTGAATTATGTTTTTAATAAAGATTTTTATATTCCCTATTATCGTTTCTCTGAAGCTTTTTCAGAAGAGACCTACCATTCATAAGAACCGTTGTATATGTCAGTAATAATCTGGAAACTCAAGCAAGCACAGCTACTCTTAGTTTACATTTTTTTCTTCAATATGACCATGCATATTAAATCACAGAATCCCACACAATGACATTTTAACTTTGAAAGTTCTACTCACTTCCTGCTGGCTGAGCTTGGGGGACCTGACTTATGGATGTGGCAAATTCTTTCCATTTAAGTATTCAGTGAAATTTGTCTCAAAAAAAAATCCAAGTAATCACTGCAATCTTTCGCAGGCATGAAAATCCTGAAGAACTCAGAATTTTACAGTCATTGGTCTAAGGACTGTACAGATTAGTGATATAAAAGTTAGTTGCTGGCTAGGCGCCTGTGGCTCAACGGGCTAAGGGTTCGAATCCAGCCCGGGCCCACCAATCAACAATGACAACTGCAACCAAAAAATGGCTGGGTGTTGTGGGGGGTGCCTGTAGTCCCAGCTACTTGGGAGGCAGAGGCAGGAGACTCGCTTGACCCCAGGAATTGGAGGTTGCTGTGAGCTGTGATGCCACAGCTCTCTATCCAGGGTGACAGCTTGAGACTCTGTCTCAAAAAAAAAAAAAAAATTTTTTTTTAAAAATAAATAAATAAAAGTTGGTTGCTTTTCAGAAGAAAAGCTGGGAAATGTTTGGAAAACACTGTTTTTATTAAAACTTCCTAACTAAGACTTAGAATACAGTTTTTAAGAAATGAACACTTATATATGATGTGACAGTTGTTTTACTACTAATAAATATTCGACAATTTATCTTGCACAGTTAGTATCCTCTGGCCTAATTTGCATGCAAATTCATTTATGTGGCAAATGTTTATTTAGAACCTATCATGCCTTAAGCAGTACGTTGGTTTGGGAGGGTTCTCAAAAGTATATCAAACATGCAACCTTTGAAGAAACATACAAGCCCACTCAAGAGAAAAACTCAATTCAATTCAAGATAGTAGGGAGGGGAAAGAGGGAGGGGAAGGAGGGAGGGGAAGAGAGGAAGGAGGGGGAT
>CAUYRH010035876.1:0-12419 GCA_963574655.1 Perodicticus potto
CATCCATTTGGATTTGGGCAAAGCCACCAACACCCCTTTTTCCCTCTTCATCAGCTGCATTGTAATGGTATCACCAACAACATACTGACGTGACTCTGTGGCAACAACACTATAACATGGACATTAGATGTAATAGGGCAAAGTGTTAGGATACTAGGATCTATATTATAACCATCTCTATCTCACCTCTTGAGGTCCTTCTTATGCACAGAACTCTAACAAATGGGACATTTACTCCAGGTCTTCTCACTCAGTGAAAGATAGTGCAGGATGCAGGCCCAGCAGAAGATGTGTCCACAACGGGTTATCTTGGCTGCAGTAGGTGGATAGAGGCATATTGGGCAAGATGGCACTTCATGGCTACAAATGCGCTGAAACAAAATGCCATATGTTTCACTGCTTTCAGAGTGAACTTGGGTTTATCAAAGTTCAAGCCTCTCCTCTCTCATCCCCATCCCTGTACATTCCTACTCAACACATCTCCATGAAACTATTTAACAGTGCCAGTTACATAATAGCTCTTCAAGCAAATCATTAAGGAAACCATAATGGTTTAAATTAAAAGATAACAGCGCCTGTAGTCCCAGCTACTCGGGAGGCTGAGGCAAGAGAATCACCTAAGCCCAGGAGTCGGAGGTTGCTGTGAGCTGTGTGACGCCACCGCCACGGCACTCTACCGAGAGCAATACAGTGAGACTCTGTCTCTACAAAAAAAAAAAAGATAACAGGTATTTTGATGTTTCTACTTAAAGGGAAAATAGGACAAATCACTATATAATCCCACTTACAAAAAGACTTGACATGCACATGTACATAAAGGCATAAAGAGAGTCTATAGGAATCTACCAATAATTTCAACACAAGAGTTAATGAGACTTCATTTAATGTTCATCATTTTTTACCAATCTGTAAGAAAGTTTGTTTTGTTTTTTTTTTTGTAGAGACAGAGTCTCATTTTATCGCCCTCGGTAGAGTGCCGTTGCGTCACACAGCTCACAGCAACCTCCAACTCCTGGGCATAAGTGATTCTCTTGCCTCAGCCTCCCGAGTAGCTGGGACTACAGGCGCCCGCCACAACGCCTGGCTATTTTTCTGTTTTACAGTTTGGCCAGCTGGGACTACAGGTGCCTGCCACAATGCCTGGCTATTTTTTTGTTTTACAGTTTGGCCAGCTGGGACTACAGGTGCCTGCCACAACGCCCAACTATTTTTTTGTTTTACAGTTTGGCCAGCTGGGACTACAGGTGCCTGCCACAATGCCAGGCTATTTTTTTTGTTTTACAGTTTGGCTGGGGCCGGGTTTGAACCCGCAACACTCAGTATATAGGGCCGACGCCCTACTCACTGAGCCATAGGCGCCTCCCAGAAAATTTTTTTTTTTTTGGTAGAGACAGAGTCTCACTTTATCGTCCTCGGTAGAGTGCCATGGCATCAGCTCACAGCAACCTCTAAATCCTGGGCTTAGGCGATTCTCTTGCCTCAGCCTCCTGAGTACCTGGAACTACAAGTGCCCGCCAAACACCCGGCTAATTTTTGTTGCAGTTTGGCTGGGGCCGGGTTTGAACCCGCCATCCTTGGTATATGAGGCCAGTGCCCTACCCACTGAGCCACAGGCACCGCCCAATTGTTATAAATGGCTGTCAAGGAAGCAATGACCATGTATGTAATGAGCCTGTCCCGGGTCATAAGGGTAACCTCAGTATTCCTGGTTACTACTTTTCAGCTCATACAACTTCAGATTAGAGCCTTCTACATCCCACCCCAGCAGGCCAGTGCCAATTATGGACTCACAAAATGGACTCCAGGAAGTACCAGGGACTGAACTTTAGAAAATGTCCACAGGAAGGCCAGGCAATGAATATAACCAATAGCTGCTATATCAGCACAGTTCCTTTCTTTAGTCCTCTTCCTCATTTAACAGCTCACGGGTTTTGGTTTTTTGCATACACCTTACAGCAACCTTAGACTCTTGGGCTTAAGAGATTCTCTTGCCTCAGCCTCCCAAGTAGCTGGCACTACAGGCACCTACCACAACGCCCAGCTAACAGCTCACAGATTTGACTAAGCTACTCACCACTTGTTCCACGAAGTCCCAGTTGACTAAAGTATCAGGATCAGCAAAATGAGCTCTGTAGTCTTGGTCTTCAGATACCACAAACTGGCAGCTAGAAATAGGTAGAAAGACAGGGAGTGGAACCCAGGAGAAAGGCAGACTATCAGAATCCACCAACAAGCTCTCAGCAGAAATTCTTCATCTCTTCACTTAGAAATCAAATGTAAGCCACTAAGCAGCCATGATTAGTGAAGCACTGTAGTAGGACTTTTCCCTCAATTCTGAGCCCTGGCTGTGAAAGGAATCCAAAGACTCAGTAGGCAGAAATCTGAATCCATGAACCGTTTCTTCTGCTTCCAAGCCCACACTGTCTGTAAACCTCCTTTGAAAATTAACCCAGACTATGACACCATTAGCCAGCAGTAAGCCAGATTTCCTCCCTGAGCCCTTGGAACCCCAGAACATGGCTAGTATTCAAGGAGGTAGGAAAAACTGTTCTCCATCATTTGAGACTAGGTTATAGTACACACAAAATATAAAAAGGTTACTTCAGTCCAAGGTCAAATCTTACATGATGACCAAGGTTACCCAAAGGAAACAAAAGACTATCAGTATTTGAGTAAATGTACGCCAAGCACTGCAACTTGTCAATTAATTCTCCCTTAAGAAATTTCCACTTCTAGGCCAGGGGCGGTGGCTCATGCCTGTTAATCCTAGCACTCTGGGAGGCCAAGGTAGGTGGACTGCTTGAGCTCACAAGTTTGAGACCAGCCTGAACAAGAACGAGACCCCCCGTCTCTACTAAAAATAGAAAAACTGAGGCAAGAGGATCGTCTCAAAAGAAAATAGTAATAATAGAAATTTCCACTTTTAAACAAAAGCAGTTGGCTAGGCGAGGTGGCTCATGCCTGTAATTCTAGCACTAATCCTCAGCACTCTGAGAGGCCAAGGTTGGTAGACTGCCTGAGCTCAGGAGTTCAAGACCAGCCTGAGCAAAGTGAAATCCTGTTTCTACCAAAAACAGAAAAAGTAGCCCAGCATTGTGACAGCTGCTATAGTCCTAGCTACTTGGGAGACTGAGACAAGAGGAATACTTGAGCCCAAGAGTTTGAGGTTGCTATGAGCATGGCACTCTACTCAGAGTGACTGAGTGACACTGTCTCAAACAAACAAACAGAAAAAAAAACCATTTGAGGCTCAGCGCCCGTAGCACAGTGGTTACAGCGCCAGCCACGTACACCAAGCCTGGCAGGTTCGAATCCAGTCCGGGCCAGCTAATCAACAATGACAACTGCAAAAAAAATTGCCAGGTGTTGTGGCGGGCGCCTGTAGTCCCAGCTACTAAGAGGCTGAGGCAAGAGCATAGCTTAAGCCCAGGAGTTTGAGGCTGCTGTGAGCTGTGACACCACAGCTCTCTACCAAGGGCGACATAGTGAGGCTCTGTCTCAAAAAATAAAGAGTGTGGTGCCTGTGGCTCATCAAGTAGGGTGCCAGCCCCATATGCCGAAGGTGGCGGGTTCAAAACTGGCCTCGGCCAAATTGCAAAACGGAAAAATAGCCGGGCGTTGTGGTGGGCACCTGTAGTCCAAGCTACTCGGGAGGCTGAGGCGAAAGAATTGCCTAAGTCCAGGAGTTGGAGGTTGCTGTGAGCTGTGTGACGCCACGGCACTCTACTGACGGCAATAAAGTGAGACTCTGTCTCTAAAAAAATAAACTAAAAAGCAGCTGAATCTCAAAGTGGTTGAATAAATTACTCCAGGTAAAAAGTCAAAACAAGAATCAAACCTAGATCCAATTTCAAATACTTTTACTACCTCATCATGATACTAAGACATTTATTTCATCTCTACCAAAAATAAAAAAAGTTAGCCAGGTATGATAGCACACACGTATAGTCCCAGCTACTCAAAAAACTTGAACCCAGGAGCCTCAGGTTGCAGTGAGCTATGATGATGCCATTGCACTCTACCCTTTAAAAAAAAGGAAAGAAGGGGCGGCGCCTGTGGCTCAAAGGAGTAGGGCGCTGGCCCCAAATGCCGGAGGTGGCCGGTTCAAACCTAGCCCCAGCCAGATACTGCAAAAAAAAAAAAAAAGGAAAGAAAAACAATGTATTGTTTAGGTACCAAGAACATCCACTTGGAAAATGAGTTTAAAAAAAGACTATAGGCTCGGCGCCATAGCTCAGTTAGGGAGTTGGCCACATACACCAGGGCTGGCGCGTTTGATGGGCCTGCTAAACAACAATGATAAATACAACAAAAAAGTAGCCAGGCGTTGAGGCAGGTGCTCTGTCTCAAACAGAAAAAAAAAGGGGGGCGGCACCTGTGGCTCAAGGAGTAGGGCACCGGCCCCATATACCAAGGGTGGCAAGTATGGCAGGTTCAAACCTGGCCCCAACCAAAAACTGCAAAAAAAAAAAAGAAAAGAGTAGGATGGGAAAAAAAGAAAAAGAAGAAGACCAACTCCCTTTTTGCCTCTCCCCCACAGTAGTTTAAAGGAAGCCTCATTGATGCAGCACCACAATTACCCACAGAGGCCTAATTTCACTTTTTTGGTAAAGTGCCATGGCTTCACAGCTCACAGCAACCTCCAGCTTTTGGGCTTAGGTGATTCTCTTGCCTCAGCCTCCCAAAAAGCTCCAACTACAGGTGCCCGCCACAATACCCGGCTATTTTTTGTTGCAGTTAGTCAGGGCCGGTTTCAAACCCATGATCCTCAGTATAGGGGGCCAGTGCCCTACTCACTGAGCCACAGGCATCGCCCCTAGTTTCACCTTCCTCCTTGTAATAATAATACTCACTTGGCCTGTAAAAAGAGTTCCTTATTAAAAGGCTTATGTCCCCACTTGTTCCTTTTGCCCCAGCTGCCATGTCCACTGCCTTCAAAGTGACCTGTCTGGCCACGGGGTTCAAAAGTAAAATTCAACAAGTGGTTCAGGTTGATCTTCTTAGGTCCAGAGAACTGGGCAGGGCTAAACTCTGCCTGTTGAGCCTCTGCTACCTCGTCTCGTCTTCCACCATTAAAAGAAGAGCTAAAGAGTTTGCTGCTGCCGCCGCCCCTTTGAGGAGGCATCTTATTAAAAGTTTTGCTTTTCTGTGAATTGGAGCGGCGGGACTGGTTGCTAAAACTTTCATTTTTGGGGTAGGAAGGTTCACGCTTGCGATTGTAACGTTTGGATTCACTTGAGTTCTTTCCATCGCTCTTAGGTTTACACTCGCCGGCTGGCCCCGCCGAGGCGGAGCGGAGCGGCTGTTGCCCTTTGCTGCTGCCGGAAGAGGCGGAGGAGCTTCTGGTGCCGCTGTTCTTGTCCATGTCCGAGGCGGTGGCGGCAGCGTTGGGGGGAGCTCTGCGGCATCAACGGGGGCCTCGGGGGCGACGGCGGTCGGAGCCGAGCGGGCGCGGCGGGGACCCAGGCTCATGGTGTTCAGGGCCGGCGGGGGGCGGCAGTGGCAGCGGTTCTCGGCCTTCATGGCGACATTTTTCCTTGTTTCCTTCCTTGGCTTCTCAAATTGGGAAGAGAAGCGACAGGCGGGGCTGTTGAGCCCGGTGGCGGCGGTGACACGAGAAGGAGGAGGAGGCCGGAGCTAGGGAGTCCGGGCCGGGCCTGGCGGGGCGGAGGCTGCGGGGAAAGGGGAGGCGAGGGAGGGTGCGCGAGCCCCGCCGGCCGGCCGGACACGCTCTCCCGCCGCGGGGCAAGGGAGAGGGCTGGTTGTCTTGGTGTCGGGGACAGGTGTCTCCGACACAGCGACGGACACTCGCCTCTAAGCCGAGGCCGAGCTGCTCCGGGAATGGCGACGAGTCGCCAAACAGCATCTCGAAGAACCCGGATGGACTATATATATAGTTGGGAAGATGGGCGTGAGGGACTCTGGGAAACGTAGTTTTCTTTTACATCCGGGTCTAAAGGCTTTTTTTTTTTTTTTTCGTCACCTCGCGAAGGCGCTTGGGATACGGGGACTTGTAATTCTCGCAAGTCCATATTTTTTGTCTTACTATACAGTAGTACTATATGTATTAGTAATATACACTGATAATAATTTAGCAAAACATTGGAATACCTGTGGAACTCCTTTATAGATTTGTTGTTTGGTTTATGATTCTTATACTAGTATTAATATTGAGATTTATTGCTGCTATTCTATCTCATGTTGGTAATAATAATAATTACACTACCTTGCATTTGAAATCACTTTACAGCACTTCCTTATACAATATTTCACTTTTCTGTTTTTTTCAATGTTTGCTTGTTTGTTTACTTATTTATTTTAGAAACAAAGTTGTTACCCAGGCTTGAATGCACTGGCTTTTCACAAATTGCCTCATTATGCACTAGACAGCCTTAAACTCTTGGATTGCAGCGATCCTTCCATCTTACCTCCTGAGTAACTGGGACTACAAGCATCCACCACCATGCCAGCCTTCCAATATTTCACTTATGTATTTATTTATTTGAGACAAAGTCTTACTTTGTCGCCTTCGGTAGAGTGCTATGGCATCACAGCTCACAGCAACCTCAAACTCTTGGGCTTAAACGATTCTCTTGCCTCAGCCTTCCAAGTAGCTGGCACTACAGGCGCCCACCACAACACCCAGCAATTTTTTTTTTTTTTTTTTTTTTTTGCAGTTTTAGGCTGGGGCCAGGTTTGAACTCACCCCCTCCGTATATGGGGCCAGCGCCCTACTCCTCTGAGTCACCGGCGCCGCCCTACCAGCTATTCTTTTAGAGAAGGGTGGTGGGGGATGGGATGGAGGTGTCTGTCTAGTCTCAAACTTCCGAGGTCAGGCAATCCACCCGACTTGACCTCTCAAGAGTGCTAGGATTACAGGTTTGAGCCACAACTCTTGGCGCAATATTTCATTTAGTTGTTAAGTGACTAATAAACATAAAACATTTCTTTGCAGGGCGGCACCTGTGGCTCAAAGGAGTAGGGTGCCAGCCCCATATGCCGGAAGTGGCGGGTTCAAACCCAGCCCCGGCCAAAAACCACAAAAAAAGAAAAAAAAAAATTCTTTGCAAATAATAATAGTTATCATTGAGTTCTGGGTACTGTGCGTATCAAAAACAAAAACATCAAATTTACTTTGAAGATATTAATTGGATTTTATTTTGAGTGTTGTGGTGAGCTGAACACAAGAGGTTGGTTTTATAGGCAGAAAAGAGCTGATGAAAGCAAGAAAAAAAGAAGTCATTTCCAAATTACTTTTCTTGTAAAGGTTGAAGCAGAAAAGACTGTTTGTTTGAGACAGTCTTTTTTCTTTCTTCTTCTTTTCTGTGTGTGTGTGTGAGAGAGAGAGAGAGAGAGAGAGAGTGTCTCAGTATGTCACCCCCAGTAGAGTACCGTGGCCTCAAAGCTCACAGCAACCTCAAACTCGGGCTTATGCGATTCTCTTGCCTCAGCCTCCCAAGTAGCTGGGACTACAGGCCTCCGCCACAACGTCCAGCTACTTTTTTGTTGTAGTTGTCATTGTTGTTTAGCAGGCCGGCCCGGTTGGAATCCACCAGCCCCAGTGTATGTGGCAGGCTCCCTAACCGCTGAGCTACAGGCGCTGAGCCCGTACTTTTTTCTTGGTACCTAAACAAATACAAGAGTCTCATTCTTTTGCCCTGGGTTAAGTGCAGTGGTATCATCATAGCTCACTGCAACCTGAGGCTAGCCAGCCCTGGTGTATGTGGCTGGCGCCGTAACCCCTGTGCTATGGCGCCAAGTCATTGAGACAAGAGTCTTACTTTGTCCCCCTTGGTAGAGTGCTATGGCGTCACAGCTCACAGTAACCTCAAACTCTTGAGCTTAAGCGATTCTCTTGCCTCAGCCTCCCAAGAAGCTGGGACTACAGGCACCGGCCACAACGCCGGGCTATTTTTAGAGATGAGGTCTCACTCTGGCTCACGCTGGGCTCCTACTCCTGAGCTCAGGCAATCCGCCTGGACCTCCCAGAGTGCTAGGATTACAGGGTTGAGCCACTGCGCCTGACCACCAGAGAGGATTTTTTATCATTAAAACTGGCCTTTTCGGGGATTTAGGTATTATATCTTTCTCTTCCAATTTCTCTGAAAGTCAGATAAACAACTTAGTTTCAAGTCAGGTGTCCCGCTAGCTCAGGTGTGCGTGGCTGGCCCCTTAGCCCGTTGAGCCACAGGCGCCGAGCCCTAAAGTCTATTCTTATACATAACTAGATGTGGAAGATATTAAGATTCCTTGATGTGGCTCGGCGCCTGTGGCTCAACGGGCTAAGGCACCAGCCACTTACACCTGAGCTGGCAGGTTCGAATTCAGCCTGGGTCCGCCAAACAACAATGACGGCTGAGACCAAAAAATGGCCGGGCGTTGTGGCGGGCGCCTGTAGTCCCAGCTACTTGGGAGGCGGAGGCAGGAGACTCGCTTGAGCCCAGGAATTGGAGGTTGCTGTGAACTGTGATGCCATCGCACTCTATCCAGGGTGACAGCTTGAGGCTCTGTCTCAAAAAAAAAAAAAAATACGCCATGCCTCAGTTTCCCACTTCTGCATCAGAAAACAAAAGTTACTTGGTTTGAGAGTTAGGAATAGTACTACTGGTTGACAGGATTCAGAGACATGGCCGCAGAAAGGTGATTGGGGAGTTCCCTTAAGTCCTCGAGTCCTGGTAAATTCTAAATTCAATTTGGGAAGAGAGAAGAAGAGATTTTGGGAATTCAAGACTAAGTAGCCTCCGGATCCAGAGCTTATGCACAGTTCCTAACGTGAGGCGTCAGATCGCGTTCGGCTAGTAGTGTCTCCGGCCAGCCACCGTAATCCACTGGCGAGGCAATTCGACTTTCTCTCTGGCAGCCGGCAGCCATCGTCAACATGGCGGCCCCCGGGACCTGCGGTCTATGGAGCTACTGTGGCCGTGGATGGTCGCGGGCGATGCGGGGCTGCCAGCTCCCTGGGCTTTGTAACTTCTGGTCCGGGGGTCCATTGGCTGCGCGGCTCTTGTCCCAAGAGAAGCCGGCAGTGGAAACGCACTTCGGGTTTGAGACCGTATCGGAGGAGGAGAAGCAGGGCAAAGGTGAAAGGGACGACAGGGCGGATGGAGGAACCGGTCCGCTGTCTAGTTCCTTCTTTCCAACTGGGGGTTGACTTAACATTCACTTAGGTCCAACGCTGTTATTAGTGCAGTCTTGACTTCCACCTGCCTGAGCCAGAAGAGCTTACAGTGCCCGTTTTTGTAAGCGGAGTAATTAGCCCTCCAACTGACCGTGATGTGCCAGGCACAGCGCAGACATTATCCACAATTCTCATTTTAACTTTTCAATGGTGGATATTGTTATCCCCTTATTACACATGAGGAAATTGAGACTTAAAGTTAAGCAAGAAATTGCCCAATTTAGCATAGCTATCACATGGCGGAACAAGTATTTCATCCCAGTTTAGCCTGACTCCAAAGTAAATGTTCTTGGTGTCTTTCTAAAGAAGAGAGGTCCTTTTTTTTATTGAAAGAACGAAGGAAACTGGTCTCTGTACCTCGGCTTCCAAATTTCCAAATGGGAATAATAGGAAGCCTCCTCCTAGAGTTCTTGAGGGTTAGATTACTTCGTGCCTGAAAGCACTTTAAGCAATGCCTGACAGTAATTGCTCCAGAAATGTTAGATGTTGTTGAGCGGTTTCTTTTTGTCAGCATTGTGCTACAGGTGTGGGAAAGGAAAAGGACTGTCTTTATCTCCTTCTGTACGGTTATAACGAGAAAGGTATTGTGACCTTTTTTTTTTTTTTTTGAGACAGAGCCTCAAGCTGTCACCCTGGATAGAGTGCCGTAACATCATAGCTCACAGCAACCTCCAATTCCTGGGCTCAAGCGAGTCTCCTGCCTCTGCCTCCCAAGTAGCTGGGACTACAGGTGCCCGCCACAATGCCCGGCCATTTTTTGGTTGCAGCCGTCATTGTTGTTTGGCGGGCCGGTATTGTGACCATTAATAGATAAACTGAAGCTCTGAGAGGTTCCTTCACTGGGTCACCCAGGAAATAAGAGAAAGCCCCACAGTGAAATTTCTCATCCTCTTAGAAACTACCTGTATTATCTCCCGCCTCAATATTGCTAAATACATAGCTCTTCAGTAACTCTTTGAGCATTGAATTCAAATTATTATTATATTCTGCAGGACTGTGAATGCCCAGAAAGCTGGGATAGTGTCTCATTCATTTCTATTTCCTAATGTCTGATGAACTATTTATGAAGTGAAATAAGTGGAGTCAAGTATAATAGAAGCATTTATTGAGGGTCTGAAACTTTTTTTTTTTTTTTGAGACAGAGCCTCAAGCTATTGCCCTGGATAGTGAGCTGTGGCATCACAGCTCACAGCAACCTCCAACTCCTGGGCTCCAGCGATTCTCCTGCCTCCGCCTCCCAAGTAGCTGGGACTACAGGCGCCTGCCACAACGCCCGGCTATTTTTTTGGTTTCAGCCGTTATTTTTGTTTGGCGGCCTCGGGCTGGATTCGAACCTCCCAGCTCAGGTGTATGTGGCAGGCACCTTAGCCTCTTGAGCCACAGGCACCAAGCCTGAAACTTCTTTTTTTTTTTTATAGAGTGCTGTGGCGTCACAGCCCACAGCAACCTCCAGCTCCTGGGCTTATGCCCTTCTCCTGCCTTAGCCTCCAGAGTAGCTGGGACCACAGGCGCCCACCACAACGCCCAGCCATTTTTTGTTGCAGTTTAGCCAGGGCCAGGTTTGAACTGGCCACCCTCGGGGTATGGGGCCAGTGACCTACCCACTGAGCACAGGGATGGGAAACTTTTAAAAATACTTCACATTAATTCTTAACAAGTACAACCCTGTGGGGTAGGAACTATTAGCCTGGTTTTATAAATGAAACTGTGAAACAAAGATACTAAGTCACTTGTTCAAGATTTTGCTAATAAGTAGCACAGCTGAAGTTTTAATTCAGGTAGGTAACTCCTAAAGCATGTACTCTTATTTAGTATTTAATAACAATAATAATGCCTAACTTTTGTATAATGCTTTACAATGTATAATCAACATTTCATGCAATGACAAGCAGAGGAGAGGTTACCAACTGAGTTAAATATGGGTTCCAGTTTGGGAACTGAGATTACAATACAGGTAGTTCTTGCTTTACATAGTAATGCAGGACTAAAAATGACCATGCAAGCTGAAATCATGTACAAGGACTTAATAATCAATGGGGGAGGGGGGAATTACAATTATTCCATGACCTTTAAAAATTATTGAGTATCAGGGCGGTGCCTGTGGCTCAGTGAGTAGGGCGCCAGCCCCATATACTGAGAGTGGTGGATTCAAACCCGGCCCTGGCCGAACTGCAACAAAAAAAAAATAGCTGGGCATTGTGGCAGGTGCCAAGAGAATCACTTAAGCCCAGGAGCTAGAGGTTGCTGTGAGCTGTGAAGCCATAGCACTCTACCAAGGGCGACAAAGTGAGACTCTGTCTCTAAAAAAAAAAAAAAAAAAATTATTGACTATCAAAAACTTTATCAGATGGGCTGGGCACGGTGGCTCAACACCTACAATCCTAGCACTCTGGGAGGCAGAGGCTGGTAGATTGCCTGAACTCAAAGGTTTGAGACCAGCATGAGCAAGAGTGAGACCTCATCTTGAAACATAGCCAGGCATTGTCAGGGGTGCCTATAGTTCTAGCTACTTGAGAGACTGAGGCAAGAGAATCACTTGAGCCCAAGAGTTTGAGGTTACTGTGAGTTATGACTCCACAGCACTCTACCAAGGGTGACAAAATAAGACTCTGTCTCAAAAAAGAAAACAGGGCAGCACCTGTGGCTCAGAGGAGTAGGGCACTGGCCCCATATACTGGAAGTGGCGGGTTCAAACCTGGCCCCAGCGAAAAAAAAAAACTGCAAAAAACCCCGAAACAAACAACAACAAAAAGATTCATTTCAAATGACTCGTGCCTGTAGCACGGTGGTTATGGAGCCGGCCACATGTCCTGTGGCTGGCTGGTTTGAACCTGGCCTGGGCCAGCTAAACAACAATAACTGCAACAAAAAAATAGCTGGGTGTTGTGGTGGGTGCCTGTAGTCCGAGCTCCAGCTACCTGGGTGGCTAAGGCAAGAGAATCACTTAAGCCCAAGAGTTTGAACTTGCTGTGACATAGTGAGACTCTCTCTCCCAAAAAAAAAAAAAACCTGTCAGAAAAAGAAATGACAAAAGTATGTAATTTAAAGAAAAAGAAAAAAAAAAAACCCTGTCAGTTATTGATAGGAATGTGAAAAAAATTGTAGTAAAGCTAATATTTATTTGGTACACTGTAATTTTAAATTACATTTAGTTTTAATATAATTAATTTTAAAATTTAGGCTTAAATTTTTGAAATTAAACAATTTTGATAAAAAGTTAGAAACAGGCTTGGCGCCTGGG